>BHFT01050471.1:0-10510 GCA_004320025.1 Laticauda laticaudata | reverse complement strand
CGTACGCGGCGGAAAGTTCATCCGCTCAAAAAGTTTTGTGCAGCTCAAAACTTTTTGAGCGGATGAAATAGCAGTAGCCGGATGTTTGACGGATAGAGCGTATGAAAGACATTGGCAGTGAGTACACAACGGATGCATCGCGTTTTCCAACGGATGGCAAGCTTTTTTGTCTGTTTTACATCTTCTTTGCATTCGTTGGTTCAGTGTGACATGGGCTTTACATTTTCAAAAAAAATTCTCTTTAAAGAAAAAAAAAAACTAATTCTTTTCCCATGAATTGAATAAATTCCTTGTCTTAATATTGAATGATTCAACGTTCATCTTAATTTTTTTTGTTTTTTCCATGTGACTTTTATTCGATTATGGTCTACCCAATTATTTATTTCTATATTCAGTTTTTGTACATTAGTTTTCAGTCCTGCTGACATCCATATCATATCTATTCTTGACCAAAACATGTGTCTATTTGAATAGAATGAGTACTGATTTTTCTTAGGATGTATCCCTTGTCATACATCTTGGATGCCTGGTTCTTCCACCATTTTAAGAAAGCCTTTGGAAGCATTTTCTTTGAGTTTTTGTTCACTTTTATGGTTTTATAATCTAGTTCCACACCTATAATTGCATTGGAATTTCCCACTATACAAATATTTTCATACTCCAATTCTATTATTTTCTTATGAAGTTTATTACAAAAATTCTCTTGTTTACTATTTGGTGCATAAATTGCTACCAGGAATATCTGTTTATTGTTATTTCCACCATCATCCTCCCTTCTTTGTCCATAAATATTTGTTTAGCATTTATTGTTTCTTTTATACAAAGAGCAACTCCTCTTCTTATGTTGTGATAGAGAGGTACCATACTTTTCGGAGTATAAGACACTCTGAAGTGTAAGACACACCTAGCTTTTGGGGAGGAAAACAAGAAAAAAAATCTGCCTCTGCCTCCCAGCAATTTGCCTCCTTGCAACAAACAGCAAACAGCCTGGTCTGCTTCAGCACAGCCTGATTAGCACAAACAGCTGATTATCAGTTGGATCATCTCTTTTTCCTCTCTTGCTATCATTCCCTCTTGTGGTCCAAAATAATTATCATAAAATTGTTCTGCTTTTTCTATGGAATTTAATCTATGTGTTTGTTCCATCCAAGTCACCAATATTCCCCCTGGTATCAGTCATCTAAATTTCTGGTATCAGCCATAAAAAATTTCTCCATTCTTAATAAGCTGTTTTATCAAGAATTGATATTCCCTTCTTATCTGTCTTACTCTTCTGGGAATGTTTTAGAACTTCTATTTCTTTCTCTTTGTATTTTATGGGTTCATCCCTCACCCTTTGTAGTATCTCTATTTTTATTGCTTTTTTAGTGAATTTCACATGTACCTCATTGGAAAGTCTATTTCTAAATATTTTGTCCATCTCAGCGAACACCTTTTCTTTGGATATCCCTAAGACATTTGCCAGCAGCTCTGCCATTATCTCCCACAAAGTTTTCTCCTTTTTCTTCTTCAATTTTCTGAAAACGTAAGTAATAGTCAGCCCTATCCATTTCCAGTAATATTATTCTCTCCTGATTTTTATCTGCCAATGTAAGTCTGTGAACAACCTCTTCCACTCTTTTCTGTTTGTTCAGTTTTCTCTGGATTCGTTGTTCATTTTTAGCCATTATTTGTTGAAAATGTTCTATTTTATCCTTTACTTTTCCTATTCTTTCCTTGAGGTCTTCATGCATGACTTGGAGCAAAGCTTTCATCTCTGCCTGCATCATATTCATTTTTCTTGCTGCAACATCATGTCCAATGACCTTTGACCTTCTAGGCTGGATGCTGTTGCTGCTGCAGATGCCACAGATGTAGTTTTCTTCATTTTGTGATGCTTTAATTATAACTGTAATTTAATTTTAATCCCAGAAACACGTAATTATAAACCACAAAGGCAGAGAAATGAAACTGATATTTATAATCCAAAGGGAAAAGGAAAGTATAAATTGTAATCCAAGAGTTTTTAGGCTATTAGCCCTTCATTCTTCAAAAAGTGTGTTTCTCTTGTTAAATTTATAATCCATATAGGCCCACCAAACCCCAGAGTCCAACCAGCCAACTATCTTGTTTTTAAAGGGAGAGCCCAAAGAGCAATGAACAAAAAAGAAGAGGGATATTTTGTTGTTTGCTTTGTCTGTTTAGCTTCTGCTTGAGTTTCAAGAGCTAGATTGTTTTTAAAGTCTCAATGTTTCACTCTCTGTCTAAACTATGTAGCATAAACAGCTTACTGGTACAAATGCTTTTTATTTTAGCAACCAACCCATATCTTCTTCTTCTTCAGTCTCTCAAGGTTATATTCGCTTTTATTTATTTTCTCCTTTGCACCCTTTGACCTCTGCCAGCAGGTGTCACTATTGCTCTGCTTCTCTCCTTTTTATTTTATATTGTATTATCCAATCCAGATTTTCCAAAAGAAAGTTCTTTAAGTCCAAATTTTATAATCTCCAAAAGCTTTCCAAATTGATCAATATTATATTTGAGTCCTCAGTCCAGCTTCCTAATTTTAAGGTTCTTCCACTCCGTTAAAAAATTCTCTTTTCTTTCCGGTTTTAAAAATGGCTCTCCGGCTTGCTCACTTGCTTTTCTTGGGAGGTGGAAGAAACACCACTTCCTCTTTTTTGGGTCCCACTCTCTCCCAGACTAGTTTCCAGGAGGCTTGTTCCTCAATAGCAGTTACAAGTTAGAAATCTGTCACCCAGATCATTCACACTGTTCCTTAATCTTTCGTGCTTTCTTCATTGGTCAGCTTTGCTGCCTTTGATCAGGCATGCAATGGTTTTTTTTTTTTTCCCTGTTGGATTGAGAGCCTTTTCTGGATCGATCAGGAAGTTTGCAGGCTTCCTGAGATCAGTGGAGCATGCTGTCTTACTTCATCACCCTTCTGAGGTGATTTAGGTCCATCAGAACTTCCTTGCATTTCGAATTTCGGCACGATCCCATGGAGCCCCATGGGATGTGTCGTATCATCATCAGGTCAGCCCCGTCCTCTAGGAGGGAATGTTCTATTATACTCACTAAAATACTCAAATAAATCGGAGAAAATAAAATGGCTGCATATTACTACAAAAATGCTTTTGAAAACTAACCTGAAAATTAGTCATGAGTTGGGAAGGCTATTAGTTTCTTGAACCTTTAGCCCTTTCTGTAATACTGAAACACATCTTTTTCACTCCTCCCCCAGTGCATTTGTATTTTCTCCTTGCATCATTTCCAACTAGCTTAACTGCCCTTTTCTTCTCTTCCTCATGCAACTTGCATATTTTCTATACCTTTTTTGGGCTGATTCTATCAGAAGAAAGGAAGGGAATATTGGTGAGTGTACTTGCATATTTTGTGTGTGACAATGACTCATGTGAGAATAGCTGGTTGTATAATTATTGTAGATCAATTAAATACAATAGGATACCTTGGTTTTACAGCCAATAATTTAAATCAATAGTTATTAGCTGAATTAGTATAAATGTTTTTTGAACTACTCTTAAGTCTTTGGGGACTATATCTTCTTAGAAGCTTATGCACATATAAATTCATAAAGATGTATCATATTTAGGACTGATTTCTATGTAATTAAAACTGACAGTGTGGGGAAGCTGGACATTACACATTCTTTTTGTGTACATTTACCTTTCTTGCCTATTCTTTTTTGGGGAGGGGTAAGCCATTTAAAATTCAGAATGTTTTTCAAGTAAATAAATTAAATACTTAAATTAAAAATGGCAATGGATTCAAGTAGCATTTTGATAAGAACACACACATACACATATGCACTAACCAGGAAATAGTGATAAGACACTCATTAATGCTCCCACCAGCCGATTAACTGGAGAGATATAAAACAGAACCTGAAAAGAAGCAGGGAAAAATAGATCAGTAGTATATTATCTCAAAAGAAACTGAGTATAATTGAGGCAGTCAAACTCCCCCCTTTAAAGCAGCAAAATATTTATATAGAATAGAATGAATGAGCTGGAAGGGACCTTGATGGTCTGCTAGTCCAACCCCCTGCTCAAGCAGGAGAACCTATAACATTTCAGTTAAGTTACTATCTGGACTCTTCTTAAAAATATCCAGTAATGGAACACCCAAGATTTCTGGAGGCAAGTTGTTCCACTGATTAATTGTCCTCACTGTTAGGAAGTTTCTCCTTAATTAGATCTAGGTTGCTTCTCTCTGGTTAGTTTCCAACCATTGTTTCTTGTCCTGCCCTCCAGTGCTTTGGAGAATAATTTGACCCATTCTTCTTTGTGGCAGCCCCTCAAATACTGGAATACTGCTATCATGTAACCCCTAATTCTTCCTTTTTTAAGACTAGCCAAACCCAAATCCTGCAACCATTCTTCATATTCTTTAATCTCCAGGCCCTTTTTCATCTTAGTTGCTCTTCTCTTAACTTTTTCCAAAGTCTCAGCATCTTTTTTGCAGTATGGTGACCAAAATTGGTTGCAGTTTTCCAGGTGTGGTCTTACTAGAGTTTTATGAAGTGGTACTAGTACTTCACATGATCTTTACAGATTACAGATCAACAGAGTTGGAAGGGATCTTGTAAGTCATCTAGTCCAACCCCACAACCCAAGCAGGAGATCCTATACCATTTCTGAAAAATGGCATTACGATTTTGATTCTATGCCTCTGTTTATACAGCCCAGGATTGTATTAGCTTTTTTGGCTGCTGCTACATACTACTGGATCATCCACTAGGACGCCAAGGTCCCTCTGTCTACCAATCACAATATATTACTTTGTCTTTTATATTTATTTTTTACCATTATCATTTTAATGCTTTAATTTGCTGGTCTGTGACCATAATAAAGATTAGTTGATGATGATTGATGATGATCAGTAGTATATATAGTATCTACCTATATTTCTGCCATTTTTAATATAGTTATAATATACCACCTGTATAATAACCACAAAAATATGTTGCAATCTGTATTACTACTTCTTGAAAAATTATGGAACTAGACCTTGCATTCTATGGCTTAAAGTAATATGATGGTTGATAAAAGACTGAATAAGATTTTGGGTCCTTGTTTGTGACATGGTAATGTTTGTTCCATTTCTTTGACTAATTAAGCAAAATATATGTATCTAAAAAGAGAAAAATCAGAGATTAATCTACATAATTATAGTCTATGTACTGTGCTCTCTATTCCAAGCCATAAGAATAGATATGTTATATATTTTCAGTATACAATATAAATATAACATATATATTATAAATTAAATATAAATATTTACATAGATCTCAGTTTTCTGGCAGTTTCTTGATTTCAACAGTTTCTCGTTGGTGCTACCTATATGCCAATTTTATTTCCTCTTTTAATCTATATTTTTCATGTTTTCCTGTCTCCCCATTGATACCAAATGTTCCAAATTGAGTAATATTCTGAATCTTCTTTATCATTTAATTTCATTGTGAGTCTGTCCATTTCTGCACATTCCAGGATTTTACGAATTATAACTTCATCAGACAGAATGGTAGACATCTTTCAAGCCTGCATTTGGGCAATTCTTGCTGCCGTTATTATGTGTATAATCAGATATTGGATCTTTTGGGGGTATTTCTCTTTAATGATTCCCAGGAGAAATAATTCCGGCTTCCACTCCAACCTGCAATGGATAATTTCCTCTATCTATGTTTGTATCTTGGTTCAATATTTTTAAATTTCTGGGCACAACCATCAGACATGGAAGAAGGTGCCTTGTGTTCTCTTACACTTCCAAAAGTTTGGGTTCAGCTTAGGATAAATTTTCGCTAATCTGGATGGCACCAAATGCCCATGATAAAGCATTTTATATACATTCTCTTTATATGCAACTGACTTTGTCAAGGAAAAAAAATTATGCCCGAGTTTTTCCAAATCTTCTAAATCCAAAGTTTTAGCCCAGGATAACATGGTTCCTTTAACAATTTCCTCTTCTAAGTCAAAATTTAATAGAAAATTTTATATTTTGGATATTGTTTTTTCTTCTGATCCTAGTAATAATTTATCTAGCTGGGTTTCTTTCATTTCAAATCCAAATTCTTCTAGATCTTTTTTATATCTCATCTGTACTTGAGGGTATGGCCACCCATCTATATGTATTCCCTGTGTTTCTAATTCTTGACTTGTTTTAAGTCTTTCTTGATTATCCAAAATTTGGTAATATTTGACTTTTTTACTGATATCCAAAGTATTTGGGTGGATCATTGCCTCCATGGTGGACAACCAACCTGGAATTTTGGTATAGTGTTTCTTCTTAATTTCTTCCCAGATATTTATCAACGAGTCTTATAAAACATGCCTGTAAAAGTAAGAGTGGTTTTTGTTCTTGGGGTTCCATATGAAGGCATGCTACCCTATTTGTGTATTATATCCTTCTAATATCAAGATTCTCCTATTCTTTAATTTGATCCAATCCTTAATCCATATTAATGCTGCTTTCTAGTAAGTCTCCCATATTGGGAGTCCAAAGCCACCTCTGCATTTGCTATCCTCTAAGTAAATTGATTTTATTCTTGCTTTTTTCCCTGTCCATATACATTTCATAGTTATTTTGTTTAAATCCTTAAAAAAGTTTTATATAATTTTATGGGTATAGTTTAGAACAAATATAACAATTTGGGTAAAATATTCATTTTAATTGTAGCTATTTTTCCTAGAAGTGAAAGCTGTAATTTACTTCATTTATCCCCTATTTGCTGTATAAGTTTTATATAGTTATCCTTTTTAAGGCTGAACTTTTCACCCTTAATCATTTACCTAGATATCTGACTTTTTTTAAAATTTGGAGGCCCATTACTGCTTCCGATTCCCTTTTACCTTTCATGGTCAGGTTTTTGACTAGCATTTTAGTTTTATCTTTATTAATTTCAAGGCCTGCTACCTCACCAAAGTTTTCTATTTCCTGCAACAGTATCGGTCCAGATTCCAATGGATCTTCAATAATGAATGCCATATCATCAGCAAAGCTGCAACTTATATTCCTCTTTTATAAGTTGGGTTCCTTTTATTTCCTTATTTAATCTGATTCTTCTTAATAAAGTTTCTAATGTCAGGTTGAAAAGCAGGTGACAATGGACATCCCTGCCTAACTCCTTTTGTTATTTCAAATTAACCTGTCATTTCCCCATTTATTAAAACACTTGCCTTTTGAATAGAGTATTGTTTTTTTCACATTCTCAAATCTTTCTCCAAAATCCATTAATTTGATCTGTCATAAACTCCCAGTTTACATTGTCAAATGCTTTTTGTGCATCCAGGAAGACAAGCGCAACTTGACTTCCTGGGTGTATTTCATAATATTCTAATATATTAATTATTGTTCTTGTATTATTCCTAATTTGTCATGCTGGGAGAAATCCACTTTGGTCAGGGTGTATTCTATCATTTAATATTTTCTTTAACCTATTTGCCATAACACTCATAAACATTTTATAGTCAGCATTTAGAAGGGATATCGGTCTATAGTTTTTAATTTGCTTAGTGTCTGATCCCTCTTTTGGAATCAATGTGATATAGGCTTCCTTCCACAATTCTGCTTTTATCAATACCTCATTACAAACTTCTAGTAACAATGCTTCTACAGATTCTCATATATTTTTGTATAGGTCTCCTGGTAGAGCATCCGAATCTGGGGTTTTATTGTTTTTTGTCTTCCAATTGCTTCCTTTAATTCAATTAGTGTTATTTCCTTATTTAATAATTCCCTTTTTTCTTCCAATAATGGGGGTAGCATTTCTCCTTTCAGAAATTCAACTATTTTTTCCATTTCTATCTTTCCCTGAGTGTATAAATTTTCAAAGAATTCTCTTACAATTTCTTTTTTCGTATCCATGGAAATTTCTTCAATTCTATTCTTATCGAGTAATTGGTATATAGTTCTCTTATTTTCCTTTTCTTAATTGATAGGCCAACCATCTGCCAGGTTTATTTGCATGTTCAAAACTATTTTGTTTTGTACATTTTAAATTTCTTGCTCTAAAATGTTCAATTTGTGTTTTGTTAGGGCCAATTTGTTTTTAATTTGCTCTTTTCCCAGTTCTTTTTGTAATTTATCTTCTACTTTGTTTATCTCCCCCCACTAATATATTGTAATTTTGCCATTTTTCTTTATTCCTCTTTGCCATATAAGCTCTTGTTATTCCTCTCAAATATGCCTTCATTGCATCCCATAAATTTTGTGATGAGGTATTCTGGTTTTTATTATCTTTAATAATTTGAATTCTTCTGAATTTTGGGGGATTTATTCTTTTTCTTTTAGAATTTGTGCATCTGCCTCTTTTCCTCTTCTGCCCTTTCCATATTATTTTGAGGGGATTACGGACAGCCCAGCTATCTGGCATTGTTTCTTTCTTTCAATATCTTTTATGAAGTCCCCATTTACCCAGGCCATGTCTATTTTGACCAGGATTTATGTGGGTTGGAGTAGAGATAAATTGGGTTTCTCTTGGGTTCAAGGTCCTCCATAGTTCATTAAATTTAGTTCAAAAAAGGTTTTTGATAGTATGTTTCTTTTGTATTTACATTTTTGCTCAGTATAATCTTTTCAGATGTCTACAACTGTGTTATAGTCACCAATTACACACACATTTTGGTTTCCTAATTCAATAATTTTATTGTGTTTATTTTTGTAAAACTCGCTTTGATTTTTGTTAGGTGGATATATCCTACCAATAGTATACTTTTTCTTCCCACAAATAATTCCGCTATTAAAATTCTTCCTTTTCTGTCTGAATACTAATTTTGATATTATGTCTTCTTTAACATATATTGCTGCCTCTCTCTTTTTTCTTCTGCTAACGTATATAATTTTCCTAATTTTTTGTACTGTAGATGTCTCTTATCTTGTTTTTTAATGTGCACTTCTTGAAGATGCACAACGTCCATCTTTTGTTTCTCTATTTTGGAGAGTATTCTTTTTGCTGGTATATTTAAGTCATTTACACTGATCGATACTAACTTTAATCCTTGTTATTTCTGTTCCAATATCTGCCTTCTGTTTGCCCTAGTTTCTCTTTGCTTTCTAGTTTGTACTCCCTCCTCTTCTTGGTTGACTTTCTCCTCGCCATTTCCCTTTTCTTGCTCCTTCTATTTTCTTGCTGTTGTTCATCTTGACTCGGTGGATCTATTTCCCCTCTGCTATCACTTTCCTCTTCTGATCTCACCAGCTGTTCATAGAAGTCTTGGGCTTTTTCCAGATTATCAATTTTTATTTTATTTTTATTCCATGTGATCAGCATTTCCTCTGGTGTGATCCATCGAAACAGGATTTTCTTTTTGTTTAGATGACTTGCCAAAAATTGGTAATCCTTCTGTTGTTTGTGTATTCTCCTGGGGATTTGCTTCAATATGAGCATCTCTTTTCTCTTATGTAACAATGGTTCCTCTGTGATGATTTTATAAATAATGTCTCTTACTTTCCTTCCTTATTTGCATAAATGTTCTAACTCAGCAATTCCCAATCTTTCCACTTCAGCAGCCTAGCGCAGCGCAGCATGTGTGAGTGGCAGGTGCATGCATGCATGTGCAGCTCCCTTGGTGCGAGTGGCAGGCACACATACTCTCCACTAACGAGAATAGAGCTTCACATATGAAAGGAGGGTGCTTGCACTCATCCGTAAAGGTCTACTTGCACAAGCAGAGGGCGATTGAGCAGAGGGCACTTGCGTTCATGTGCAAAGCTCCACTTGTGCTTGCATAGTGTGCTCACATGTAAAGCTCCGTAAGTGCCCTCCACTCATGTGAGAGGAACTTCATGAGTGAGTGTAAGGGCACACTACTCTTATGAGTGGAGATTTGTGCAGTTCACACGTGTGCTTGCTCATTGCTTGCACAAACCAGTTTGAAATAGCCACGGCCCAATAATGGGGTTCTCTGTTGCAATGATTCAATGCATTCTCTGTTCCAACTATTCAACGTACGACCGAATAATGGGGAGCTCTGTTCCAACTATTCAATGCATTGTCTTCCCCTAGCTGTACTATGATGTAGTATTATGGACCATTATGCAGCGATTTACATCGAAATCTAGTAGAGAGCTTTAGACAATCACTTGTTGAAGTACAGGTGAAACTTGAAAAATTAGAATATCGTGCAAAAGTTCATTTATTTCAGGAATGCAATGTAAAAGGTGAAACTAAGATATGAGATAGACTCATTACATGCAAAGCAAGATAATTCAAGCCATGATTTGTCATAATTGAGATGATTATGGCTTGCAGCTCAGGAAAACCCCAAATCCACAATCTCAGATGACATGCAATCAATAAAACAAGGATTGTACATAGAACAATATTGGACCTCTGAAAAGTTTAAGCATGCATGTGTACTCAGTACTTGGTTTGGGCCCTTTTGCAGCAGTTACTGCCTCAATGCGATGTTGCATGGAAGCTATCAGTCTGTGGCACTGCTGAAGTGTTATGGAAGACCAGGATGCTTCAATAGTGGCCTTCAGCTCTTCTGCATTGTTTGGTCTCATGTCT
>BHFT01050469.1:0-11746 GCA_004320025.1 Laticauda laticaudata | reverse complement strand
TTGCCCCTTCTGAGAGCGGATAACAATGGATGGGACATTTTTCTCATCCGTTGTGTCCATTTTGCATCCGTTGGGCAGTGTGACAGGGCCATTACTCTCCATAAATAATAAGGGAATGCTTTGATATTTGTTTTCTGTATAGAGAGCAATATTAATGGGGTGCTCTGATGATGGGCTGTGAATGCAGACTTTCCAGAGGGACACTGTGAGAATCACTTGATAGTTTTGCTAGTGACAATCCCAGAGAAGAAATAAGTATAGCTAGTCCTCAATTTACAACCACAATTGAGCCCAAAATGTATGTTGCTAAATGAAAAATTTGTTAAATGATTTTTGCCTCATTTTATGACTTTTCTTGTCACATTTGTTAAGTGAATCACTGCAGGTTGTTTAAATTAGTAAGTGAATCTGGTTTCCCCATTGACTTTGCTGATCAGAAGGTTGCAGAAAGAGATCACATGACCCCAGGATGCTGCAACCATCATGAATGTGAGTTGATTGTCAAACATCTGAATGTAAATCACATGACCATGGGGATGCTGCAACATAAGTATGAAAAATGATCATAAATCATTTTTTTCAGTGCCATTGTAACTTTAAATGAAAATTTAGTGAATGTTGCAAGTCGAGGGCTCTCTGTCAAGATGTCTGGAAGGGCTTTCAGCATATTATTTGGTTAAAGCCATGTATGTACAGCAGTTGTGTATTGACTGAATATTATTAGCACTTGTTGTATTAATACATTCTGTAAAGGGACCAAAAATACTGGACTCGTAGGAGAATGCTAGTTGAATGAAACATTAAAAAAAACCTATTGAAGAAAGATTTGAAAGGGAAGATAAGATGTTACAGGCAATGAACAACACAGTAGTAATTGAGTTCCAGGCTTGTGTTTCTATACTTGGGGTGGGCATTTCATTATCATACATTAGATTTGTATCCCACTTTCCTCCATGACAGTTACATGGATAGCAGTCCCTCTTCTGTTTTTCCTCTATTATAATAATCATGAGAGAGAGTGGCTGGATTTAAGTTATCTTCAATAAGTCTGGATAAAGGCTTCCTTGGTTTTTTACTTCCCAGGCTGATGTTTCAACCATTATATCATGGAGCTTCTCTGTGCTTATGTAAAGCCAGTTCCCAAAATGTGCTAATGAAATGGGATACCTGTAGTGACTAAAGCATTCTCTGCCTTGTCTAGAGACTGATTCTAAACTTGCAGAGTTCATAGATTTCATACCTAGTTTCTATGTCTGCCCAATTCTCTGCTTTTTTTATGGAGCTTATTTGGCAAAGAATTCTGAGGAACTAAAAATCTTGCATACGAAGACTGATTTCAGACACAATAAAGCAGCTTTTACCACTCTACTAAAATAGAGGTAGTCCTCATTTAACAAGTGCCTTGAATAGTGCCCATTTGTAATGGTAGCAAATAGTAAAAAATAATATTCCAACCAATGTGCTCACTTAAATCCAAGTTTCTGCATTGACAACAACGTATGCTGAAGTGAGAATAATACTGGCTGCACGACAGAACTTTATTTTAATGAGGCAGCAGTAACTCGCAATCTTTGCAGTTTAGCAACCATTTGATCAGAACCAATTCTTGTTGCTAAATGAGGACTATCTATAATGGCATGATGGTGATAAAAGACCTTTGAATTGAATTCAGTTCTTGATGACCATGGACACATAGTAACATGTAATGTTTTATCGTGGCTTTTTAGAACCTTCTTTTGACTTCTCAATCTAGCCTATAGCCCTGAGATTTCTTACAGTTTCCCTATGCCAGTTCTTTCTAATCAGGTTGAACCTCAGTTAGCTTTTCCAAGATCAGGCAAGGTGATTGGATGCAGTGATGGTGAAGCGTTTTGTAAATTTTGGATCAGTACTAAAGCCTACATAAGAAAATGTTGCTTGGTACAGCTGCGGTTTTGGGCAGAACATTTGACTATCTTGTCTGATGAACTCTTGGAAATTCAAAAATTTGCAATTATTTAGTCAGTCAAATAATGGTATTTGGGACATTTCTTTTATAGTACTCATGACTAATATGACTACAATTGTTTTCTGCTGTGTTGCCTGCTGTGCACTTAAGTCATAGCTAAGATGGCTTGTGTATGCAGGTACAAAGTTTGCACTTCCATGTCCTAATATTTTACAATCAAAACCACTAAGAATGGATGAGGAATAATTGGCAGAACAAAATACAGGTATACTTATTCTGGGGGAGCCAGAAATCCCCTATTATATACCAGTAGTGGAAGAGTATTGCTTTAAATTAACTCTCTGGTGATGTAATCATTTGATTTGGCACTTTCCTAGTCTAGCCCCACTTGCAGGCGGGCTGTGTTAGATAAGGGTGCCTTGCTATTTATATCTGCTTGCATTATTACATGCAAATAATTCAAATCCATTCTTTCACAGAAAAGCAAGAAGGAACTGTGCAACGGGGAGGGGGGGCATAAATGAACCAATCAATGCATGTTTTGCCCTGGAGCTTTATGGAGCAGAAGTGTCAACCCTGTGACCTAAAATATATATGCAGAGAAGTTATGGAGGGGGGAAGGAGAAGGAAGTCAAGACCTCTCTGCAGAAGGATGGGAAGAAGACAGGAATTGAGATGGAGGGGTCTCATCCCTTACAAGTGTCAAGTTGGTGGTTATGCTCCCAATTTTTTTCAGCTGATGAAATGATAAAAGACATAAACATGTTCCTGATGTATTCAGGGATGGGTTCTTGTACTGTACTTAGTATCATTAATTTAAAAAAGGAGAATAACAAAACCCCTGATTGACATAAATCATCTGAGAAGAGGAATTCTTGCACTTTCCCAAGTGGGTGGAATCCTCTGCTTGATCACAAAGTTTGTGCGCTGCTATTTTCTGCTATGCTATGTTGTCAAATAGGCATTCAGTGGAAGTATCTGAATCCAGATTGTTTATATTTTGGCAACCACACTACAATTTGCTGCTGCTGTTTGCATTCCTTAATATTTGTGTGAATGGATTTTCAAAGTCTCCTAAAAGTAGTGTTTGAAAGTAGAAATGAGGTGAAACCCAGTTCTTTTCAATAATCATAATAGAGATACTAACACTCTTGTGGATGCTGGATGTTTTTCCCCCATAGATGAATATGGCTATTGCTATTTTTAAATTTACATTTGTAGTCATGAAAGTCAGTTTCTCAATTACACTGTTTCTCACCTTGGCAGTTTGAAGATGTATGGACTAACTTCCAGAATTCCCAAGCCAGCTATACTAGTTCTAGTCTTGCCTTTATCTTGGAAGTCATTCTCTTTTCTTAGCCCTAGGAAGAAGGCAATGACAATTGCTTCCAAAGGCATTTCCAAGAAAAGTGCAAGTAGTTTTGCTTATAGTTGCCAGGAGACAAGACTAATTTGAAGGCTGCATCTAGGTATATAAAAGTTGCTGAGATATGAAGTTTGGTTACTGTCTTATTGACAACTACCTTAATACAGTAATATTATTTAATGAATTCTGATTGATATACTTCTAAGTAGACATGTCAAGGATTATATGTATCTATCATCTTCAATCTTCTGCCCCCCAGGTGTGTTGGAATATGACTCCCTTCACCTTCAATTTGCATCTTCAGTAAGGAAGACTTGACTAATTAATGTTTTGAAAATTAACACAATGTAATGGCTAAGATTTGTTCAACTGAGTATCAGCCTTGAAAAAAGAGACATGAATATTTCATTGCGCAAAAGCTCAAAGGGAGATTGCGAGGTAAACTTCCTTTCATGAAAGAGTTTTACAGCAGCAGAGAAGGACTGGTAACTCCAGATTTGGGAAAAATGGCCTTTCTCAGTCCCATCGGACAAAATAAGATGATAGCCCAGGAGAAATGCAAGTGTGCACAATGCATGCCCCATTCTCCTACAATAGCTTGCTGCTTTTGGGTGTCATGTGGTGAAGGATATCATCCCATCATCAACAAAGTAAGATTCAACTTTGAGTTCAACTAGTTCTGCATGTGGGATGAGGGCAAAGTTGGGTGATTTTGTTTTTCATACAACACATTAACCAAGCCAACTAAAGGTTGATTAGTTGGCATTTGCAGCATATGCTGATCATGGATAATATGAATCTTGAACATTGTTTTAAATAGCAAAGCAAAACAAGCATCTGAATTGAGACTTAGGCCAGATACTGTTTATCGTCCCATTGACATTTTGTTCACTGATATATTGCATATGGTGGTTTAAAAAATCAAGATATATTTGTTACCAAGAATTGGTGGAAATTGGCAAATCAAATTTTCCATCAGTGCTTTGGAACAGAAATATTGCTTCTTGCCATTTGAGTCATACATGGAGGACTAAATCAATTCTTAATCTTTTCCATTGGAAGTCCAAAGGAAGTCACCTCCACTGATTTGAAGAGAGGTTTATCACTCTTTCAGAAGATCACTTGTCCTATGTGGATAAAATACTTTAAGCCCATGTCCCACTGCACCAACGGATGCAAAGAGAATGTAAAACAGACAAAAAAGCTTGCCATCCGTTGGAAAATGCGTTGCATCCATTGTGTACTCACTGCATACGTGTTTCATACACTCTATCCATCGAGCATCCGTCCACTGCAATTTCATCCACGCAAGAAGTTTTGAGGCTGCCACAAACTTTTTGAAGCGGATGAACTTTCGGCATCCGCGTATGATTGGTACCATCGTGCGACACATATACGGGGCAAAACAAGCGTTCCTACGTCTGTTGTCATCCATTAAAACGTCCACTGTATCCTCTCGGCATCCTCTGGACATTCTCGAAACTCACAATCCGCTGCAGCTGAAAACGGACAAGAGGGAGGAAGCGAACGGTACATGAACGTCCAACAGCATTGTAGCACGGAATAGAAAGGATTGTAAGCGGATGCATCTCGTATATAAGCATTAAAATGGACAAAACCGTTCGTTATATATGGGACGTATCTCGGATATTTAAGGATGTCGAGTATGCTAGGTATGTGGAAAGGACACCGAGGCAGAAACGATATTTCGCTATAAAAAAGGGGGAAGAAATCACCTGGATCTCAGTATCAGTCCAGCAGCCGTGGTAACAGACCTCTTCACCCTTGGTTCTTGCTCTTCACTCATCCATTGATCTCCACATGGGATCATAACACAGTCCTATGGTAGCTGCCGATCATTCAACACCAGAACCAAGCCCCTCTTCAGACTGTTTCACTTTTCTACGCAAGGAGAAGAAGGAGACGTTCAAGAGCAGTGTGGTCCGACAATTGGATTGGAGAAGAGTGGAGTTTGGACTCTATGACAAGGCTTGATGGTGGAGCTGAGGAATGAAGACCCTCGTGCCATTCCAGCACTTCATGGAGGATGCCACAGGCCATGTTTGGACGAAATTGGTAGAGTTGTCTGAGACCCAGGTTTGACGCAAGCCAATGCACCAAAACTTCCGTCCCAAGCCTGGACCCTGGACTGAAAGGTGGCACTGACCTCTGCGGCACCTGGCCTCTGGAACCACATACAGTAAACATGCAGTATGCCTGGAGGGTGCCACACAACAGCATGCAAGCAAAGTGGTCAAGGAATGGTTCAGGCCTATGCATGCGAAGAAATACCATGGAGGAGCTCCCTCCAGTGTACCACTGAAGAAGGGCTGGGAGGAAAGTTGCAGAACAGTGGTATCAGAGGTGGAACTTTCCCCCACACCGCTGGAAGCCATAGATGGGAAGCACGTGGCCTGCAAAGCTCCAGCCAACTCAGTGTCCACTTATTACAACTTACAAGCGGCTTCTTCAGTATCATCCTCTTTGCATGGTTGATGCTGACTACAAGGTTCATGCTACATCGATGCTTCAGCAAACGGGTCAGGCTTAGATAGCCAAGGTATACAATGGCCAGTGACCTGCACTGATGGGCTGGAACGCAACCTCATGCATGGGTTTCCCAGATCCAGAGCCCCTACCAACGACACACAAAGATGTGCCCTAGTTCATCGTCGGCGGGGGATGACGCCTTCTCCCCCCCCCCCCAAAACCTACCTCATGAAGCCCTACACTTCCAGATGCCTCACCCGTGAAAGAGAGGATCTTTCAATTACAAGGCTGTCCAGGGCAAGACTGGTGGTGGAGACGCCTTTGGCATCACTGGCCACAGGTTCCAGGTACTTCTCACCACCATGCAGCATCACCCAGAGACTGTGAGGAGCATCGTGGAAGCTTGCTGCATCCTGCACAATTCTCATGCGCACCCGCTACCCAGTTTGCAGAACAGGCTTGTGGTGGAAACCGTCAACAAGGCCAATGGGGACATGGAGCCTGGTGAATGGAGGCAAGGGCGAAACCTGATAGACACTGTGGTATGTAACAAGGCCCCAACGCGAGCTTCACCGTGAAGGGAAGAACGCAGCGCAACCTGCCTGAAACCACTGTGCAACTCCCAGCTGGAGCAGTGGAAGTTGGCAAGACAGGATGATAAGATGTTAATGGATCTTCCTTGAGCCTTGTCTCATAAGCACTGATGGAGATTGTGCCATGTATGTTGAGTGGATCCTACAATGATATCGGGGCATTAATAAAGAGCTTTGTTTATTTTGAAATGTGATCAATGAATAAATTGATTATTGATAATAAAGTGGGCCATATGTGTGGCAGCTGGGAGGGTGGACCCAACAGTCCCACTATGCTTGCACTGGCAGTTTTCTATCCCACAATATCCTTAACCCATCCCACAACTATCCATTACCTATGCCCGACAGTTTATCCTTTACCCATCCACAAGGCATGCAAAGGCCTTAACCATTTTTTCAAAGTTTTCACCAACACTTTATTAAGCTAAAAAAATGAACCAAGTGTGTGGAAGCAAAGATAAACCTTATTAATAACTGTCTTAAGTAAACTGTATAACTTTATTTAAAAAGCAAAATAAACCAAGTAAGTTGTCTTAAGGAAACATAAAAGTGAACAACGGTAACAATTGAGCTTTTGGCACTATTCTCAGTCACTCTGAAGGCATGTCCATGGCTCAGCTGTCAAGCGCGCCAGGGACTGTGGGAGGTGGCTGTTGCTGGGAGTGCTGGTCTGAGGCGCCATTGGCGTTGCTTGGCCCGAGAGGTCCAACGGGATGGGTGGTTCAGGAAGCTCCTCAGAGAAGCTGACTCGGTCTGTGAGGTGAAGAGGCCCTTCATCATAGTACCTGGGATGTTCCAGGCCCAACAACTGGATGACAGCATGTTCTGACGACGGCTGGGCTGTGGGGTGGAGGAAGGAGGAGTGTAGCTGGGGCTGTCTGGTCTGCAGCTGGGCGAGGTGAGGCGTCTGTGGCGTGCAATGACCCTGCTGCTGGACTGGGAAGGGCCTGGAACTGGGAAGCGGCTGCTCTGCTGTGGGAAGTCCTGGTACTCGTAGGCCCTTTGGTAGGTGAGGGGGCTGTTGAAAAGCTGTGGAAGGGCTGTGACATCGCCTGGGGTGGAGGAGCAGAACCTGGGAATGGGGTCGGAGCAGGTTCAGCCTGGGCCTGGAGGGTTCGTGCAGAAGTGCTGTGATCTCCTTCCCATCACCTGGTACTGGGCGCTCGGCAGGTCCATGAGGGTCTGCTCACGATAGGTGATAAAGGGCTTGCGGTTCGAGGATGGTATGTCACTGTGCGACCAGCTGAGAGAAAAGAATCTGTGCTGGTCTTGATTTGTGTTCCCTGATCTCCAACAGGAACAGTGTGGCTCTGCCCTCCAGTCTGGCCTCTGCCTCTCTGCCCCTGCTTTCATGGAGATTGGAGGATGGGTGTGGTGTGGGTTGGTCTCTGGTGGGCTGCCACTTTCTTGCTCCATTTGTGACAGGGGATTGCCTCCACGTCCTCTGGCCATCTGGGGAGTGCAGCTGTCGGGGGGTTTCTGCCATGCGGGCCCTCCGAAAAAACCTGCCTGGACAGGGTAGCTGTCTCCTGGCTGGAAGAAGGAGCTGGCTGTCTGTGGGCTGTCCTGTGGGAGAGGGTTTGTCAGAGGGGCTGCTCCTCGGTGCGCGACCCTCACCCTCCAGGAAGTTGCAACTTGGTCATGACGTACATCTCCTGCGTCAGTGAGCTTTGACATCGGCCTGGCAGATTTCTCAGGTGTAAGCTTGCTACCAGGTGTGCCATGCTGCTTTCCCATCAAGGAGTAGGTCTGAAGTGTAGCCCAGGCCTCTCTGCCTTGTCTCTCCAAGTTGCCCTACATCCTCTTTGGCTGTCGCGGAATAGAGCTGTGGCCCTTTCTCCACAAGGTACCTTCGTTCTCCCTCAGACAATTCCAGCACCTCCTCCTCATGCTCCTCGGAAAGGGTATGTACTGTTTTCTTCTCTGATCCCTTGCCTCTTCCTCCCTCTGGGCAGCGGGCTTGAGCACACAGGGCTTTGAGGGCCTTGGGGCTGGTCCAGCACAGCAAGCAGCAGCACCACCACCACCACCACAGCAGGAGAAGCACCAGCGGCAGCAGCAGGAGAAGCACCAGCAGCAGAAAGCACGCAGGAGCTTTCAGAGTTCAGTGCGCAGGGGGGTGGATTGTTTGGCGTGTCTGTCCTTCTTGCCAGGGCTGGCAGGAGGTAGCACCGGCTTTCTCTTTCTCCTGACTGGACGAACCATGGTGTTATTCGAAGATGTTGTGGGAGCACGTCTTTCCTCTGTATGCTGACTGCTTGTGATCTGCATCCTTTTATATCCGCAGACCTGACGCAATTCCCATCCTCCCGCATGTTGGCAGTGAACGCTTTGCATCTGCTATGCATCCACTATGTGTCCGCTTCGGCAATTCTCCGCCCGGAAGCCTTTCAGATGTGTCATCCCTCTTCCATCCGCTTTCCATCCGCTAGGCTTCCTAACAACATCCGCTTAACATCCTCACTACCGTATTACGCCCCGTCCGTTCCTTTTCCATTCTTTTCCGTTCTGTTTATGCAAATTTGGGGCCACTTTTTTGGAAGTGGATATACAAACGGATGGAGCCACCACCCGAAATTTTGCTCGCGACGCTGTGGTCCTTTTGCTATATGTTTTGCCATCCGTAGGCAAGTAGGACGTAGCCCTTTAAACTAAGGAAATGAATGTAGCAAGTCAGGTTGCTTCCTTGGGTCACCCCACAGCATCCTTAGCAGCTGACACCGTTAGGCAACTATGCCAAGATAGTAACTCTGTTTATACTTCAGCCTAAAGAGACAATAATAGCTGGGTTTCCAGAGGACAATTTAATATTTGGTTGAAAGAAAATAAAGAGGGAATCCACCAATCCTTGTTCCTCATCTTGCTCCTTCATAAGATAGACAGCACAATTAGTCATCATTCTCATTTCTATCTAGGATTAGCAATAGGAGCAACATGCAAACTTTCTATATTTCGAGAACTAATGCTTTGACTCTACCTTGTATGAAAGATGTGGGAGTCTGAGAAAGGAATGGAAGGTAGGGGAGACGTAAACAGTCATGAATAGAAGGTTGACAGCCTTTTTGCATAAATAGCAACGTCAGCCAGGTGGTTAAGAAACCTGTGGAAAGAAGCTCCCCCGACAAGAACTATGCAAGAATGTTCAAGAAAAATCCAAAAGATGTTGGAAATGTCATCAGATACCTGGCTCAAATTACCATATGTGGTGACTTTGTGCGTGCAAAAAAAATTGGACTAAATTCCACACGTTGTTGCGAAAAAAATGACTAAAAAGCATATAAGATTTAAAACCAGAGATATTTTTATTGGGAATTTTTACCTGATACATACAGCAAAGATTTAAAATTATTTGATTGTAAATGTTTATTAACAGCAGCTAGCGATGTGTATTTGCCTAAAAATTGGAAAAAATTGAGAAAATACCATCACAGGAGGAAAACCTATCAAGAAAATACTGGCAATGTGCTGAAATATGAGTAGATTGACATTTGAAATTAGAGAACAGAGGATAAACAATTTTACAAAAATTTGGGACTTATGCAAATGGCTAGATAACAAAATATAATAATAGAATATGTAGAATTTAGAAAATAATGAATATATAAAGCATGTATTTTATTTTCTTTTTTATATATATAAAAATGTTTTTAGGATAGATTTGGGAGGACTATTATTGAATTGTTATAAAATAAACTAAAGTATAGCTATCTCACAAAGTATGAATGAAACAAGATTATAGTCAAATTGATGATAATAATACTAGGATATTCACTTTTTTGATTGCTAATATGAGTTATGTAGATGTAACGTTAATTGAGACTATGAAATCAAGCACAAAAAAATTTAATAAACCACTGACACACTGTTTGTATTATTTATGAAGAAGTTGGATGTTTTTAATGTTTTGTTGTTTTTTTGTTTGTTATTAAAAATCAATAAAACTTAACCAAAAAAAAAAAAAAGTAAAAAAAAAAAAAAGAAACCTGGAAAGAAGCATTTTAAATCATAAGACTCCAACTAACAGGCTAGGAAATCCCTCTTACAGTTTTGAAGATTCTGTATTTACCCCCAGGCTAGCATTAAGAAGACCTTGCTGAAATTTTTGCATTTTTTGCCTCATTGATCTTGCCCAGCTTTGTGAGCCCTGACAGACTATTTCTGCATCTCACTGGGGTGGATGTAGGACTGGTTAAGAACTGCTGAGCTTGACAAGACCTGCTGCAGTCCTGTGCAGTTTTAGTTCAGATAAAAAAACCTATTGAATTCAGAGAGACTTTCTCCTGAGTAGGTCTACCTGTCTTGCTATGCATAATATGTAATTGCTTTTGTGATAGCCAGCAGGCATTCACCTACTGTGTTCTGTTCTGCTTTCTGATGTCCAATAGCCAAACCAGACAATCTCAGCAAACAGAATGGCAGGAGGGGAGAGATGGAAAAATCAAGTGTCCATTATGATCCCTCTTTCCACATTTGATTGCAGGCCAACATTTCCTGACAATGAATTATTTAATCTCCTTAATGTGCAGTGAGAGCTCAATGCGCCTGCCAGGGTATTGGTCAGTGGCTCATGTTCTATCTTGGCAAGGTAGTTGCTTGCTGGCAACTGATCTTGCCCAAGGCATATCCTCCAAAGGTCTTTCAGAGCCCAGTGAGTTCATTGCTGTCTCTACAACCTTCCCTAGGACTAGTGTCTGGTGTTTTGGGTTCCAATATGGCTTCACTAAGGAAAAGAAAGAAATTTCAACCAATTCCCTTTAGAGATGCTACAATTGGATAATTTAAAAAAGACATTCTCCCATGAGCTGTTCAGAGCATCCACTCATGGGAGTTGCCTCAGTCTCTGCATGTCTAGGCTGGGCTTAATTTGTGGAACACTCCTCCTCCTCCACAGGACTCCTCCCCAGCGTTCCCCAGTTTTGGCTCGGCCTCGTGAGAGATAGGCATTGCTTGTGATTCTTCCTTGGCTGAAACGGAAAAATTTGTTTCTTTACCAGCAGGTTTGGAGAATAGATCAGCTTGTCTTTAGAATTCTCTAGCCTTCTAATTGCATTACGATCTCTCAACATTGGCTTCTTAACATCGGGCAATCGGAGATCGTTTGCATTACAGGGAAGCGCTGATTTGCACCCCAAAGCGGAGGGAGGCTTTGGCACTGCTCTGCGCCCCTTCCCCACAAACACTGTACTCCTGCCATTCTGACATAGCCGCAGAATTCCTTTATTCTGAACAGCGGCATGAGCTCATTGCTCACAATGGAGTCGTATCGCCTTCCTTTCCCCTTCTGAACGCCACTTGAGGTGGAAGATTCAAACGCTTAGTGCCTTCCACTCTTCCCTTCCGTTTAGCTCC
>BHFT01050466.1:2245-25796 GCA_004320025.1 Laticauda laticaudata | reverse complement strand
ACAAGAAACAATGGTTGGAAACTAATCAAAGAGAGAAGCAACCTGGAATTAAGGAGAAACTTCCTAACAGGGAGGACAGCCTGTGGAACAGCTAGCCACCAGAAGTTGTCGGCACTCCATCACTGGAGGTTTCCAAGAAGAGACTGGATGGTTGTTTGTCTGGAATGACATAGGTTCTCCTGCTTCAGCAGGGGGCTGGACTAGGAGATCTCTATGGTCCCTTCCAGCTCTACTGTATTCTACAATTCCAATATTTGAGAGGCTGCCACATTGCATGCTGTCTGGAATGACATAGGGTCTCCTGCTCGAGCAAGGGGTTAAACTAGAAGACCTCCAGATCTTCCTCCATTGTTCATTTCTGGGCCCCCAATGCCGGATCCAGAGCCAAAGCTGCTCTGAGCCTAAACGTCTTGCCACGTTGAGTTCTTGGCTCCGCCGGGTGCATCTTTCTCGGCTCTGGAATCTCAGCCGCTCTGACTTGGTGACTTGGCATGGCCTCTGGGCGCAGCAGCGGTTGCTGGGTTGCTGCGTTCTGCTGCCGACTCCTCTGTGCAATTTCCTCTTCGTATTCTCATGTGGCAGGCAGGCCCGTCCCACGTGGGGAGGCAGGAGGGGGGGAGGGCCTGCTGGAGCGAATCGTGGATAGTGTAGTAAGTGGGCGTCAAGGCGGCGTTGCCCACCACCATTAATGCTGATAGATCCATCGAGGTAAAAGTGGAAAGGGGAGAAATGAAGGTTACGGAAAAAGGCAGGAGGGGCCTCTTGGGAAAGGCGGCAAGAGTTCTGAATCATAAGACATTCCTTAAAATGCATCTGTCGCGGCCGATGGAAAGGAAGTCAAAAATCCTAAATCTTTTGCACACTTGGGAATGAACTAATATGTGAGTTTAGTGGTAATGCGGTGCAGATGTCGGGTTTAAGGGTGAAACCGCACAGCTTCCGCCCGGAGGGGAGAGCCCCATTTTTGCCTGAGTACAGAATATGCATGAGCCCCCCCTTTGTTTGTCTATTTTACCTGTTTATCTGTTTTAGAAAATGTCTCTCCTTCCACCGGCTCTGGGACTGACTCACGCAGTCCTCAACTTTACAACAGTTCATTCAACAACCAAAGCTACAATGGCACTGAAGAAATTGGGACTGAGGAGCATTTTTTCCCACACTTAACAGTTGCAACGTCCCCATGTGATCAAAATTCAGACAGCAAAATTCAGACTCATATTTGTGTTGAGGTCGCTTGATCCCCTTTTTTGCGACAGGGAAGCCGGATTCCCCTTCAGAAGGGTTGCGACTAACTTAACTGCTGTGGTGATTCACTTAACGAACGGGGGCAGGAAAGGCTGTAAAACGGGGCCAAACTCATTTGACCAACTGTCTCGCTTGGCAAGAGAAGTTTTGGGGCTCAACTTAAAAAAAAAAAAATGACCATGGAATTATCTTGATTCTAGTCGTAAGCCGAGGTAGTGCAGTGACTCTTGCAGGGAATTTATTCTTGGCTAAAAGGAAGAAGTAGTTGTGTTTCCTGAGAGGTACAAAAAAAGAAAGAAAGAAAGAAACTCTTTAACTAAGAGATAATTAAGCACCAGCTCTGAGTCATCATCTTCAGTCGCTCTATACTTTTGTTTGAATGAAGGAGAGGCTGAAGGATGGGCCTTTGTTTGCCTGCTGCCTTTCCTGGGCTTCCTGTTGACCTCTGGCAACTGTGAGCAGTTGAGTCATTTTTGCTCCTCCTGAAGGGGTTAGAACAGAGGTCTCCAAACTTGGCAATTTTAAGACTTAGACTTCAACTATGCTGACTGGAGAATTCTGGGAATTGAAGTCCACCAGTCTTAAAGTTGCCACGTTTGGAGACTCCTGGGTTAGAATAAGAGTTGGAAGGGACATTGGAAGTCTTTAAGTCATTTAGCCAGGAAAAGCCAAAGGGACAAGTCCAGGTTAGGCGAGACCTGGCTTAAAAACAGTAACTTGGAGAGAGACTTCGGAGTCCAAGTGGACGATCCCTTGAATAGGAGCCAGCCATGTGCAGCAAGCAGCCAAAAAAGCAAATATGATCCTGGGTCGTATAAACAGAGGCATAGGATCCAGATCACATGAAGTGTTAGTACCTCTTTAGAAAGCCTTAGTAAGGCCACACCTGGAATCCTGCAAGCAATTTTGGCNGAGGATCAAAGGCCTGGAGACTAAAATGTATGAAGGACGGCTGCAGGATTTGGGTTTGGCCAGTCTAGAGAAAAGAAGGACTGGGGGGACATGACATGACAGCAGTCTTCCAGTATTTGAGGGGCTGCCCCAAAGAAGAGAGGGTCAAATTATTCTCCAAAGCACCTGAGGGTAAGACAAGAAGCAATTGATGGAAACTCATCAAGGAGAGAAGCAACCTGGAATTGAGGAGAAATTTCCTGAATGTAAGGACAATCAACCAGGGGAACTACTTGCCACCAGAAGTCATGGGTGCTTCATCACTGGAGATTTTAAAGAGGAGATTGGACCATCACTTACTTGAAATAGTATAGGTTCTCCTGCTTGAGCAGAGGGCTGGACTAGAAGACCTCCAAGGCCCCTTCCAGCTCTATTCCAAGTCCAACCCACTGTTTAGGCAGGAAACCCCGGACTGTTTCAGACAAATCTTGTTTTAAAAACTTAAAAAGTTGTTTTACCAAGGATTAATTGTTCTCCCTTACATAATGTCAGGAAATGTCCCCTTATTTTTAGGCTGCTTCTCTCCTCAAAGAGAAGGTTGTCAGAGTTTTCTGCAGGATGGGGGAAGATTTCTGATGAAACAGGTTTTGTGGCTTTTTGGCTTCTCTGAAAGTCCCCTGGTTTTTTGCAGGAGCTGAAGGCAGCCGCCAGGTATCGCGTTTCACTTCGGTATCGCCTTTCATCCGGAAAAGGTGGCTGATTGGTTTGCAGCCTAATTATAGATCCTATCTGGAAGGTAAAATGTATTCTTCCCCCCCCCCCAAGGAATGCCTTGACCAGTTAGACCACAGCAACCAGGTGAAGGTACTGGTGGCCGAAACTGGATACCTCTGGGGCAAGGTTGCTCTGCTGATTATTCTGAGAAAGAGACCGTTTGATCAAGAGTTGGCTTTTGTTGATTGTCTTAAAAGGAGAGATGGGAGGTTTTTGGGGGTGTGGGTTGCAAGGTTCTGCCAGAAATGATGAGAGGGCAGGGGTCTCCAACCGTGGCAACTTTAAGCCTGGAGGATTTCAACACCCAGAATTCCCCAGCCAGCACAGCTATGCTGGGTGGAGAATTCTGGGAATTGAAGTCTTCCAGGCTTAAAGTTGCCAAGTTTGGGGATCCCTGATGTAAATTATTATGTAAGCTTGTAAGTCAGGGGAATCCAACCTTGGAACTGAGACCTGTGGACTTCAACTCCCAGAATTCCCCAGGGGATTAATCCATCATAGCTATTTTACACAATGCAGCAAATCCTTTGTCTCTCTCTCTCTCTTTGCATTTTAGTATTTAATGACTATGGACCTCAGACGTTAAGGTTTTCCATTATAGTTAGTGCTTTCCTCTTGTGTTCAACAGACTGATTGGATGCCAAGTTGTGATTTTAATACAGATTTTTGTCTATTATTATTTTATTCTAGAATTTTTAAAGTGGATATTCCTTGAGTGTTTTTAATTTTCTCTGTTCTTTGTAATAAACATTGACTTGTTTATGCCTCTCAATAAAAGTTATTAACTCCCTGCTGGTTGGGAATTCTGGGAGTTAAAGTCCACAGGTCTCTAAAGTTCCCAAGGTTGGACCATCCTGCTGTAAGTGATTCAGAGTCAGGCAGATTTAGGAAGCTCTCTCTCTCTTTGTCTGTGTGACAAATTTGCAGAATGCATCATGCATCCTGTAAGAACATGGCGCAACAGGAAGACGTCACTCCCTGCCCTCAGGCCCTGAATCTTAGCAGTCTAGCAGCATACACTTCCTGGAAGGAAACCCCAAGCTGCATAACAATCTCAGAAAGCCCTTTTGTGTGTTTCTTGCAGGACCTTGGGTGCTGCCCCCTGTCGAAATTCTTTTCCATTGACAGCGAGACAGCTTAGGTGCCTTTTGTCCAAGGAATGAAAGTGTTAACTGGTGCATCCAGAGCTGGCCTCTCGCAAAAACCATGTGTAAAAAGCAGTTTAGGCTTCAGAGGGAATGAGCAAGTAACATCTTAGTAGCGCTTTGTGTGTAGGCCCTACTTTTTTCCTGGGCGTCTCCCAGCCGATCAGTGAAATAATCCGAGTGTTGCTAGCAGGATGCCACTTCAGGTTTCCTTTGCTGCTGTCTTTGGATGTAATGAATCGATTTTGAGTCTACATTTATGTATTGCATTTCAATTTGGGAAGAAAGCCCTGCAAGAGTTAATTCATGCCAACGACTCCCTGACTCTTATGCCTAGCCAAAAAGAAATATATTATTTTTTGACGGAAGAAGTTACTTGAATGAGTAAAGGAACGTCTCAAACTTTATTCTAGTTCCCATGATTTCATCTTTATTACATGTTTTTGGCCTGGCTGATTGAGTCTACATTTCCATATTGCTGCTGTCTTCCCCAAAGTTCTTCTAATTAGGAGATTGTGAAAACTGGGATTGTGAAAATTGCATATCGAAAAGCCACCCTTTAAATATAAAGATAGATAGATAGATAGATAGATAGATAGATAGATAGATAGATAGATAGATAGATAGATAGATAGATAGATGAAAGAGAAAGGTGATTGATAAATACATGGATGATCGATATAGATAAAAGAGAAAGATGGTAGGTAGGTATGTAGATAGATAGATAGATATCAGCTCTTTGCCATGCTGTGGATTTGGGGTGAGCTGTTTAAATTACCCCTGCAATTTGACATGGGGGAAATCAGGATGCCAAGCAGGGGCACCTCTGTCCGTCCCCCCGCAGCTTTCCAGCTGTGGCTTCTTCGGGGCAGTCACTATGTGGGTTTCTCACAATGCTCTCGAGGCTGGCAGTCATACTCGCTTCCCTGATTCTGAGCTCTGCTCTCAAAATGGCTGCTGGCTTCTCTGCCTCTCCTGCATTGTTAATGTGGCCGATTCTAAACAGGAGGAGCAGCAGCAGCTTTGGGGTTTGGCAGGCAAGCCAGGGGTGGTGGTATTGTCCTTCCAGCCGCATCCTAAGCTGGTTCTTGGGGACTGGCAACAGTGAAGATGAAGTTTGCTTTGCAGTCTGGCCTTGGTAGATAGGTGGGCTTCCGTCTAGGTCTAGGAGACAACAGCAGTTGAAGTCCTGAGAATAGGAAGTCAATCAGAATAGAGCTGGAAGGGACCTTGGAGGTCTACTAGTCCAACCATCTGTTGAAGCAGGAGACCCTCGACCATTCCAGACAAGCGGCTGTCCAATCTCTTCTTAAGAGCCTCCAGTGTTGGGAGCACCCACAACATCTGGTGGCAAGCAGTTGCACTGGTTAATTGTTAGGAAGTTCCTCCTTCGTTCAAGGTTGCTTCTCTCCTTGATGAGTTTCCCCCCATTATTTCTTGTCTTGCTTTCTGAGTGCTTTGGAGAATAATTTGACCCCCTCTTCTTTGTGGGCAGCCCCTCAAATACTGGAATGCTGCTATCATATTCCCCCCAATCCTTCTTTTCTCTAGACTGGCCAAACCCAAATCCTGCAGCTGTTCTTCCTATGTTTTAAGTCTCCAGGTCTTTAATCATTTTAGTTGCTCTTCTTTGCTCTTTTTCCAAACATCTCTTTTGCAAAGTGGTGACTTATGACCAAAATTGAGCCCAAAATTTATGTTGCTAATTGAGGCAGTTGTTAAATGAGTTTTGCTCCATTTTACAACTTTTCTTGCCACATATTGTTGACTGAAACAGTGCAGTTGTTAAATTAGTCATGCGGTTATGACACGAATCCGGCATTCCTCTTTGACTTTGCTTGTCAGAAGTCACAAAAGGGAGATCATGTGACCCCAGGACACTGCAACTGTCATAAACGTGAGTTGGCTGTCAAGCATCCAAGTATAAATCATGTAACCCATGCTGTAGGGGTCATAAGTGTGAAAAATGGTCCCTGGTCGCTTTTCCCAGTTAGGGACCTGTGCTCTCTCCATACTCTGCAAGGCTTGGACAGCTCAGGGTTGAGAAAATCCAGTTGGAAGATGCTGCAGTGTTAACTTTGGAATGAAACCAATAGTATTAGCTGCTCAGGGATAAATTGCTATAGGTTTGCCTGGTTTGGGTGGAGCCATTGGTAACGTTATGGCTGGTTCGGCAAACCACCAAATCACACCCCTTGTCATGCCCTTGTTGGAGTCCGATTCTGAGGAGGAGGTCGAGCAGCTGACAGGGAGTGGGAGTGTGTTTCCGGTGGCTGTGGAAGAAACAGGGGAAGGGCACAGTCTGGCTGAGCATTCAGAGGAAGACCCAGGCCCATCCCCTCTTCATCCTAGGGCATGCAGGGAGAAAAAAAGAAGGGAGCAACATGGGTTACGGGGGAAAAAAAGGCCCTGATCCCCCTTTCATTAGTTGCAGCTGGGAGACCAGGATATATATGGGGCATTTGCACACAGCTCCTTGCTGGAAGCAAAGTGTGTATTATCTTTGTCTGGGTTTTGGCATCCTCCTAACTGTAGATGCTGCGTTATTTTGTGAAAGTCTGCAATTTATTATCCTGGCCTGCCGTGTTAATTACTTCAGTGTGGTTTGTCTTGGTTTTTTTTATTTCTAATTAACTTTACTTTGGATTCAGTGCATTTTTGCCCTTCATAGACTGTTTTTGGAAGAATTTGATCTCCAGCTGAGGATAACTGGACATTGGGGCCAAGTTGGAGGCATTAAAGGAAATTTATTCTACTTTTGTGACTTTGTTATTTTTGTGCACGCCGCTTGGGTCATCACAGTAACTGGCACCATCTGCGGAATCCTGAATCTGAAAGTTTAGGGGTTCTTTGCAAAAGTCAAAACTACAAATCCATCCCCCCTTAGCCCAATATCACATCACATGGTCCAATCACAATCCGCCTAAAGCAAGATTCCCATTTCATTATGCGCCACACTCAGTGACCTTGAATCAGGAAAAAAAAATATTTTGTCTAACTAGATATACTCAAATGAATTCCTCCATCCCACTTTTCTCAGGCTCAATTGTGGTAGCATGGGAGCATCTGATCTCAATATGGCTTCCAACGCGGACACAGACTACATCATGGTTGTAAGTCGAGGATTACCTACTTGGTCTAGTGCAGGCTATCAAACTGGATTTCTTTGAAATCAGCATTGGATCAGCATTGTATTCTCCCCTGCTGGCCGCGGGGACGACGACAGATGCCTCCTGTAGCTCTCTATCAGCCAAAAACGGGCACAGGAAGTCTGTGTGTGCCCCTCCGCACTCTCATTTTCACCCTCCATGGCCTCCTGCAGCACTCCGCTGGCTGTTTTCGGGCCCTTTTTCACCCTGGTTTTTTGCCCATTTTTGGCCTCATTGGCTGGTCCCACCTGCCTACCCCTCCTCTCCCAGGAGTCTCCACGCAGCCTGTTTTGGATGCAAGTAAAGCGCAGGGCCCACTTGGAAGCTTGGGGAGGGGGAACAACAGGTCTTCCAAAAGTCTCAAAACAGGCCCATTTCTGGCCTCCAGAGCCCAGGAGAGACTGTTTTCTACGTCCCAGAGATTTGAGCAAAAGCCTCCAGAGGCTAGGAAAGGTGAAACACAAGCCTCCTGGAAGTCTGGAAATGGGCCCATTTCTGGCCTCCGGAGTCTGGAGGAGGCTGTTTTCACCCTCCCAGAGGCTCAAGGAAAGCCTCCAGAGCCCGGGAAGGGCAAAAACGCCCCACCTTACTCCAGCCGTGGTACAGGAGGCCACCATGGCCACAACCTCCCAGCATCCAGGCATATAACCCATTGCTGAAATTTTTGAAGTCCACCCCTGGTTAGATGCCTTTGGTCATTAACAAGAGGTTTAAGGTGACCAGTCCCAGGATGCACTTGTGACCACACGCATGCTTGGGAGGGGACTCTGGGAAAGGAGAAAACCAGATAGCAGCATCCATAGGCTATACAGAGAAAAGAATCCAGGCTCTTGGAAGTTTCTGATAGAGGAACAGTTTGGTTTAATGGTTGAGGCATTGGACTAGAAAACCCGAGACTGTGAGTTCAAGTCCTGCCTTAGGTACAAAAGAGGGCTGGGTGACTTTGAGCCAATTACCAGGATACCGGAGTTCCAGTCTGCTTTAGGCATGAAAGCTGGCTGGGTTACGTTAGGTCAACCATGAGAAGCCAGTGAATTCTAGTTCTGTTTTAGGCAGGAAAGCCAGCTGGGTGATTTTGGGCCAATTCCCTCTCTCTCAGCCCAGCCCATCTCACAGGTTGGAGAAAAGAGGAGAGGTATGTTGGATATGTCCACTGCCTTATTTGTAAAAACAAAATAATAATAAAGGCTGGATACCAATGAATAATTAAAAAAAAAACATGGGGAGAATTCCTCTCTCCTGGCCGAAGGAGGGAAATATCAAAGAGCCCAAAGCTGGAGGATCTGAGCAGGAGCCAGAAGCAGTCAGGTGGAAGGGCCTGCGTCCAGGGGTGGGATTCTACCAGTTCGCACCTATTCGCTAGAACTGGTTGTTAACCTTCTAAGCAGTTGGGAGAACCGGTTGTTAGAAGAAATTACTGGGCTAACCCTGTAAGGAAGGCCGGAAGGAAACATTCTGGTGTTGCTGACAGAAACTGCCTCTCCGTTAACCCTTATTACATTCTTGGCAGGACTAGACTTCCTGTCTCAGGAACTTCTCTGGAGTTTTTTTCCCTCCTTTGCTGGTACTTTGCTTGTGTTGAGTGACCATTCAAAATTACCATGGCACTGAAAAAAGTAACTTATGACCATTTTTCACCCTTATGACTGTTGCAGCATCCCCACAGTCATGAGAGGCCAGGCGAGGAGATGCGGGCCTCAATGTGAGTGATGTTGCCACACCCCGCCAGTCACATGACCACCAAGCCATGCCCACCAACTAAGCCACACCCACAGAACTGGTTGTTAAAAAAAATGAATCCCCCCCTGCCCGCATCTGCTTGTCACCTGGCATGTGTCGATTCTCAGCACCCTTCCTTTGCAAAGGTTCCAGAACGTGCAGACAACTCACTTGTGCTTCTTGTTTCCTCCCACAGCAACCCTCCACTGAGCGAGGAGATGCTGCCTCCCGGGGAATGGATGTGCCACCGCTGCACCGTGCGCCGGAAGGTAAAGAGGTTTGGAGTATCCGGATTCACACACACACACACACACACACACATACTTCCTTTCCTTCTCTCTAGAAGACAAAGAATGGCTCCCCACAGCTGTAAGGAAATAAGCCTGGGAAAAGCACAGCTGGTCCTTTGGCAGTAGACAAAAAAATCCCCTCTGAAAGGACCACACCTTTTTCTTTTCTTTCTGTTTTTTTCTGCCCCTCAGTCTTAAAGGAGAGGAAAGTGTGTTATAAATCTTAAGAAAATCTAGCAATAGATTTATATACCATTTCCTAGTGCCTCACAGCCCTCCCTCACCAGTTTACAGACCCCAGCAATCTGACTGCTCATTTTAGCAACCTCGGAAGGACGGAAGGCTGAGTCAACCTTAAGCCGGTCAGGGAAGGGATGGAAGAGGAAAAGGGAAGGAGAGGAAGGAAGGGGAAAAAGAGGGAAAGAAGGGAGGGGAAAGAGGGAGAAAAGGAAGGAGAAACAGGAAGGAAGAGAAGGAAGGGGAAAAGCTAGGGAGAGGAAGGGAGGAAGGGGAAAAAGGGAAAGAAGGAGGGAGGAAAAGAAGAAAGGGGAAATAGAGGGAGAAAAGGAAGGGAAGGGAAGGAAGGAGAAACAGGGAAAGAAGGAAGGAAATGAAGGAAAGGGAGGAAGAGAAGGAAAAATCAAAAACTGCTGGAAGTGGGTAGAATTAGTCTGCAATACTGCCTTCTAACCAGTCCGCCACCATGGCAGGAAGGGAGGGAGAGAGAAAGAAGGAAGGAAGGAGAAAAGGGTGAAAGGGAGGAAAGGAAGGAAGGGAAGGAAAGAAGGATGGGGGAAAGGTAGGGAGAGGAAGGAAAGAAGGGGAAAGGGGGAGAGAAGGGAGGAAGAATAGCTACAGCTCTTAGACTTATATACCGCTTCACAGTGCTTTGCAGCCATCTAAGCAGTTTAGAGTCAGCCTCCCCCCCCCCCCNCCCCCCCCCCCCCAAACAATCTGGGTCCTCATTCCACCTCAGAAGGGTGGAAGGCTGAGTAAATCTGAGTCAATCTTCTATTTAAACTACAACACACACACACACACACACCCCTTAAGGACTGGCTTACTGAAGTGGGAATAAGCCCTTCCATGTTCTAGGGCGGCTGCGTGCACCTTCACTCAGGAAGGCCAGGCTCTCCGTCTCCTTGGGCCCATTGCAGCTGCGGGCGGGACACGCTGGCACTGATCCACGGATGTTGGCACTGGCCTGTCCCCCCCTTTCCGGCGGGCACTTCCCTTGCCAAGCCCCCCACCCCAGTGCTTCCTCCCAGCAAATTCAAGAAGCACGGAGTGGTCTCCCCTTGTTTCCATAGCAGCAGTGGGCAGGGAAAGAATGAGGGGTGGGGGTGGGTGGGTAGGAGTTTGGGCTGGGCTCCAACTTGTCAGCGGAGAGGCCGCATGCAAATAGTCCCTCCCCTCCCCAGCCTGGAGGGGAAGCAGCAGGGAGAGCCTGCTGCAAGTGGAAATGACCAGCGTTTTTCTCCCAGCCCTGGGACACCCCCTGGCATCCAAATCAGTCTCCACAGCAGATTCTTTCTTTCCTTTGTCTCTCTGTCTTTTATCTTTCTTCACCTGGTTCCTCTCTATATCTGTATTCACCGTATCTCTTGTTTCTTTCTCTATATCAACATCATCTGTCTGTCTCCACCTACTTTATCTGTCTCTCTGTCTCTGCTCACTCCATCAATCCATCCATCCAACTATATCTGCCTGCCTGCCTGCCTGTTTTCTTGTGTGTGTGTGTGTGTGTGTAGTCTGTCTCTTCACCTATATCTCCCTCTATCTATTCATTCCATCATCCCTCTCCCTATCCCTCTACCTACCTACCTATCTCAAATCAATCTTTATTGTCAGAGTACATTATCTACCTACCTACCTACCTTCCTACCTTGGTGTGTGTATGTCTGTAAATATAGTCTGTCTTTCTTCTATTCACTCCATCCATCCATGTGCCCTCTCTACCTAAGTCAGAAATTGCCCTTCTCCCTCCTCTAGTGGGACTTGCCACACACACAGCCTGACTTCGATACCCCAAGGGAGTCCCTTTCTCCCTCTTGAATCGGAGAGCCCCTTGTTTGGCCTGCCTTCTGTTCCACCTTCCCCTGCCTGAGAGGACCCGCTGGCCTTCTCTGAGAGCCGAGAGAGTGTGTGTGTGTGTGTGTATGTGTGTGTGGTTGCAACAACAAGTTGAGCCTGCACCTGCCTCGAAGCTACTAAGGCAGTGGTGGGATTCAATTTTTTTTACTATGGGTTCTGTGGGCGTGGCCATGTGACTAGGTGGGCTTGGGTTTTTTTGCTTTTTTATAGCCCCCACTGTTTTGTGGGGGCTTCCTGGCCTCAGAAGAGCCTCGGGAGGGGCGTTTTTGCTCCCCTAAGGCTCCTCTGAAGCTGAGGAAGGCAAAAAAAATGGGGGGCTGCTGAGGCATTTTTTTGCCTTCCTGAACCTCAGCAAGAGGAATCCCGGCACAGCTGACCGTATGAACAACTGATTGTCAGGAGGGGGAAAAAAAAGAAATACCTTAGGCAAATGTCGAATGGGGTGAGCGAGCATCAAGCGGGAGGGCGACTGGGTCAGGGGTGTGGCCAGCCAGAACTTACTACCGCTTCGGCGACCCACGCCAAATCCTTGCTACCAGTTCACCCAATACAGTGCGAACCGGCTGAATACCACCACTGTACTAAGGCTGTTTGGTCCCATTGGCCCTTCTTTCCTCACCCAGAGTCTTTTCTCCATCCAGGTTTGCATCCTGAAAAGGGGGTGATCAAATCTGGGGAAGGTCTTGGTTAAGCCCCACACAGCCCTCTCCTTCAGTCAGTGTGATTGTGACACACGCACACACACACACCCCAAAACATAAATCATTCGCTTTCAACACTGAGCTGCAAATATTCTCCTTTATTGCTGGTTTCAAACTGCCCAAGTCAGTTATTTGACTACCAGGCAGCACAGGCAGTCCTCGACTTAACAACCCAAAGTGCCCGTTGCTAAGCAAGGCAGTTTAAGTCAGATTTTGCCCCATTCTGCAACCTTTTTTATGACAGTTGTTTAAGTGGCTCCCTGCGGGTGTTCAGTGAATCACACAGTTGTCTAGCAAATCTGGCTACCTCCATTGACTTTGCTCATCTGAAGCCACCTGAGAAGGTTCCAGAAAAGGGTTGATGGCTCTGGAGGTTGTGGAGGAAAATGGGGAAGGGCACAGGTCAGCTGGGCCCACCCCCTTTTCATCCTAGGGCATGCAGGGAGGAGAGGATAAGGGAGAAACATGAGTGGCATGGTTTACGGGGGAGGAAAGGGCCCTGATCCCCTTCATGGGCTGCAGCTGTGAGGACTGTTTAAAAGGACAAACTGCGCATGGCCCAGTGTTGGAAGGAAAGCATGAAATAATTCCAGTATTTCAGTTCTTATCTGAGTTCTGGCATCCTTCCCAGTGTGTGTATTTCGATATCTGTGGACGTCTTCAAGCCCTGATCCTGCCTTGTCTCATTAATTGCTTCAGTGTCGTTTGTGTGGGTTTTTTTTATTCATAATTTATATGCATTTTGAGTTTGGGCAGCATTTCTTCCTTTTCACAACTGTTTGTGGGGGAGTTTTTTTCTCCTGTCAATGATAATTGGAGCTTTGAAGCCAAGTTGAAGGAATTAAAGGGACTTTAATTTTTGTGACTTTGTTGCTTTTGTATTTCCCCCCACCCCCGGGTCATCACACCTGACTGTGAGAATGCAACAAGTATGTGGACGTTGGTTCTAAGTCACTCCCCCCAGCCCCACCCCAGTGGGGGTGCCATCCCAGTGCCACTGAAACTTCAAACGGTCATTAAGCAAATGATTATAAGTCCAGGTGGTCCTGTACAGGTAGTCCTCGACTTACAACAGTTCATTTAGTGACCGTTCAAAGTTGCTGCTGAAAAAGTAACTTATAACCCTTTTTTCACAGTCTTTCGCAACATCCCCCTCCCCTGGTTACGTGATCAAAACTCAGGCACTTAGCAACTGGCTTACTTTTACGACAGTCGCAACTTCCCCTTTTGTGACAAGCCAAAGTCCCTGCGGAAGCCGGGTTCGCTGAACAAACCATGTGCCTCACTTAACAATGTCTGTGATTCACTTAACAGCTGTGGCAAGGAAGGTCATGCAAAAATGGGCTCTTCCTCTTTTCTCTCTTGCTCTCTTTTCCTATTTTTCTTTCTCTTCCTCTCTCTTTTCCCTCTTTCTCTCTCCCTCTTTCTCTCTATGTCTCTCTGTCTTTCTTTCTCCTCTTCTCTTTCTCTCTCCTCTCTCTCACTATATGTGTTTCTCTGTCAAACCCAACCCTGATGCGGCCCTCAGTGAAATCAAGTTCCAACATCCCTAATCTAGCTATCTATCTTCTCTTGGTCTCTGTGTGCGTGTGTGTGTGTGTGTGTTGACGGTATTTACCTACCTACCTTCTACTAATCCTTGGTTTGATTGTCTGTCTGTCTGTCCCTCTCTCTCACACGCACGCACACATGCATGCATGCAGAGTGCNGGGGGGGGGGGGGGGGGGGGGGGGGGGGGGGGGGGGGGGGGCTTCCAGGGGAAGACTGACAGAACTGCTGCTTTGTGCCTTGCAGAAGAGGGAGCAGAAGAAGGAGCTTGGCCACATGAATGGCTTGGTTGACAAATCCAGCAAGAGGACTTCGTCTCCCACCAGCGACGCTGACTACCTGGACCGGGCGGGCGGCGGGAGCCTCCGGACCCTTCCCCATGCCCGGCTCCTGGAGCGTAGGGCGAGCCGGCCCGGCACCCCGACCTCCAACACCAGCACCGACACCCCCAACTCCTCGGAGCAGAACGACATGGATGAGGACATCATCGACGTGGACGAGGACTCGGGCCCCGGGGCGGAAGCCGAGGGTGGGCAGCCTCACCTCAAGCGGCCCTTTGAGCTGCTCATCGCGGCCGCCATGGAGAGGAACCCCACCCAGTTCCAGCTGCCCAATGAGCTTACCTGCACTACAGCCCTGCCAGGTGAGGGAGCCAGTCGGCACCGGCCTGCAGTGTAGCAGCTCCTGGCAAGGGGCTATGCGGAGGCCCGGAGAAACACCCCGGGTGGACTTCGGCTTCGCTTCCACCATTGCCCGGACCAGGAACATGGGTCCAGTGGTTGAGCCAAGGAGGGCAGTCTTCTCCTTGAGCAGGGGTGGGCAGCGATGGCCCCCACCACTATATGGCCTGTGGACTTCCTGCTGGCTCAGGAATTCTGGGAGTTGAAGTCCACAGGTGATAAAGGGAGCCATCATTGCCCACCCCTGCCCTTGAGGGTGGGCACGCGCAGATTTCCCCCTTTGGGTCCCCAATATCTGCCTTGCCTTATCTATCATCTATATGTGTATCAGATTTAGAGATCTCTGTATCATCAGTTGGCCTATCATCCATTTGTCTGTCTGTCTATGTTTGTCTTTATTTATATATATCTATGCCTACCTACCTTTATCTATCTACTTACCTACCTACCTAATCTATCAACATATCTATCTACTATCTTTCTACATGTCTGTCTATCTATCTATCTATCTATCTACATATCTACTTACCTACCTACCTAATCTATCAACATATCTATTTGTCTATCTATCTATCTATCTATCTATCTATCTATCTATCTATCTATCTATCTATCTATCTATCTATCTATCTATCTATCTATCTATCTATCTATCTATCTATCTATCTATATGTCTACATATCTACCTATATAACTACCTGTCCTATCTATCTATCTAGCTATCTAGCTATCTAGCTATCTAGCTATCTATCTATCTATCTGTATGTGCTTGTGTGTATCAAATTTAGAGATCTATCATCTGTCATTCTCCCCCCCACCTCCATCCCCCCAGTGTGGGTATATGTTTATATGTCTCAAATTTAGGGAACTATCAATCCCGTGTGTGTGTTTATGTGTGTGTATCAAATTTAGGTATCTTATCTCTGAATCTCCTCCCTGTGTGTATCAAATTTAAAGAGCCCTATCTCTATACCATCAATCTACATACCCATCATCTCTTTATTTCTGTGTGCTTGTGTGCATCAAATTTAGAGATCTATCACCTGTCATCTATCCTGTCTCTCTTTCTGTCTTTGTCTGTCTGTGTGTGTTCTCCACGTGTTTGTGGACGTGTTTAGAGACCACCCATCTCACCTCCAGAGCGACTGTCTTCCTGTTCTGTCCCATTCTACTTCCTGTTGTGCCCTTCCAGGTACCAGTAAGCGGAGAAGAAAGGAAGAGACCTCCGGGAAGAATGTCAAGAAAGCACAGCATGAGCTGGACCACAATGGCTTGGTTCCCCTGCCGGTGAAAGTCTGCTTTACCTGCAGCAGGTAATAGGCTGGGCTTGGGCTGGGGGTCCATCTCTGGGACTTGGGCAGGGGGGTGGTCTTAATCTGTGCCTGGGAACAGGAAGTGTTCTCCATTTCAGGAACTCAGCAGCACGCATATATACACACACACACACACACACACCCTCTTTCCAATCCCTTTAACCCATCCCAAGAGATGCCCTGCCTTCATCTGAGTGTAAGATTCCCTCCTTGGCTTGCTGGAAAGAAGCAACCTGGAACTAAGGAGAAATTTCCTGACAGGAAGAACAATCAATCAGTGCAACTAACTTCCCTCCGGAAGTTGTGGGTCCTTGGTGCTCTCTCAACATGGCTGTTTTCTTGCAGATGTTTCATTGCCTAAACTAGGAAACATCATCGATACTAGCACTGATATTGTTAGCTAGTTTGGGTCATGAAAGGTCTGCAAGAAAAGCACCCAGCTCAGAGAGACCAAGGACCCCACAGTGGTCATCCCCCTCCTCCTTGTCCTCTCCGCAAATCCCCTTCCCATCTAGCACTGATGATGTTCCCAAACTGGGTCATGAAAGGTCTGCAAGAAAACCGCCCAGCTCAGAGAACACCAAGGACCCCTCATTCCAAGCCTCAGCCACAAATATTCTCCCTTTATTGGTAAGTTGTTGGGTGCTCCATCACTGGAGGTATTTAAGAAGAGACTGGGCAGCCATAGTCCAGAATAGCATAAGGCCTCCTGGTTGGGCAGGAGGCTGGACGAGAGGATCGCCAAGGTTCTTTCTAATTCTGCTATTCTGGAGGAAGAGGGGATGAGAATGCCATTCAGATCAGCAAACGATACAACATTCAAAACTGGGCAGTGGAACTTCTTCCCTCCAGAAGTTGTTGGGTGCTCCAACACTGGAGGGTTATTAAGAAGAGACTGGACAGCCATTTGTCTGGAAAGGTGAAAGGTCGTGATGGCAGACCTATGGCACACCTGCCACAGGTGGCATAAAGAACCATTTGTGCCAGCACACGAGCCCCAGGCAAACTTACTTCACTGCGCATACACGCACCTCCCAGCTGATTTTCAGGCCTCTTTCGGCTTCCTAGAGGCTTGAGGGAAGCCTCCGCAGCCTTTGCAGGCCAAAAAGTGGGCCGTTTTGTCATTAATGGGCCCATTTTTCAGCCTGCAAAGGCTGCAGAGCCTTCCCTCGAGCCTCTGGGAAGCCGAAAGAGGCCTGAAAATCAGCTGGGAGGCGCAGTGCAGGTAAAGGGGTGGTGTGGGGGGATCACACATAATTTTTGTCACAGGAGCCCAAAAAGGTTAGCCACCACTGATGTAAAGTCTCCTGCATGAGCAGGGGATTGGACTGGAACACTGGAGTCCTCAACCTTGGCAACTTTTAAGACTGGTGGACTTCAACTCCCAGAATTCCCCATTTAGCTATATCTGTTGTTGTTTTTTTGCCTCCCTTCTCCCTAGAGTGGAGAGATTGCAGAGGAAAGGATTACAAGAGAGTAAGCAGGCATAGAATTGAAATCTAACAAAGCTGGCTGAGGAATTCTGGGAGTTGAAGTCCATCAGTCTTAAAGTTGCCAAGGTTGGGGACCCCTGGACTAGAAGCCCTCCGTGGTCCTTTCCAATTCTGTCCTTCTCTGGTGGAATTCCTCTCTTTCTGCTTCCCCACGTTTGGGCTTGCAGGACACAAGTGAAGCTGGTTCTCATGTTACAAGGGGAGCTTGCAGCAGAGTTGAGGTCTAGTTCCCGGTGACCCCTGTCTTCTGGATGAAAGGGGGGGTCACAGGGTGGGAAGCGTGGATGATCACAGGAAACAGGCCAAGCGTAAGAGGACGCCTTCTCCATGGAGTAAGGATTCCCGGTCTTCTTTTCCAGGAGTTGCCGAGTGGCCCCTCTGATCCAATGTGACTACTGCCCCCTCCTCTTTCACATGGACTGCCTGGAGCCCCCCCTCACGGCCATGCCGCTGGGCCGGTGGATGTGCCCCAATCACATTGAGCACGTGGTGGTAAGCCGGGGTCTCGCCTCGTGATCGGGGGCTGTGGGTGGGGGGGGCGGGAGGGTTGCGGGGGGGAGGAATGGCCGGCCGGTTTCCCTTAGGCCGCTCCCTTCTCTTACAGCTGAACCAGAAGAACATGACGCTGAGCAACCGGTGCCAGGTGTTTGACCGCTTCCAGGACACCATCTCGCAGCACGCAGTGAAGGTGGATTTCTTGAACCGGATCCACAAGAAGCACCCGCCCAACCGCCGAGTGGTCCAGTCGGGGAAGAGGAAGGGCTTGAAGGTAGGTAGGGGATCCCCTGTCAGGCTTGTCTCCGCTTGGACCTTTAGGGAAAAAAGACCCCCGACTCTCATTTGCAGCAAAAGGTATATTTTTACTAAAGCTAATTGTTTACAGCATCGGAAAGCCAGATCCGAAGTTTTCCATGTAAACCCAGGTTAAGAAGAGACTGGACAACCCTTTGTCTTAAATTTGTCTGAGTGGGGTGGTGGTGGTGATGGACTAGAAGATCTTGAAGGTCCCTTCCAACTCTTTTTATTCTGTTACTTCACCCCTTCAAGCCCTCGTCCCTGGCCATTATTGTAGTGTCCAGTGAATTTCAAATTAGTTGTTTCAGTAACAATAAAGGAGGATATTTGCAGCTCAAGGGTTGACATGATGGGTCCATGTTGCTCTCTGAGCTGGCTGGTTTCCTTTCAGACATTTCATGACCCAAACTAGGTAACATCAGTGCTAGTGCTTGGTTGGAATACCCTAATCAAGAAGCAGCCAAAGAAGCCCATTCAGCAAACTGCAGAATCTCTTTTTAAGACCAGCAATGCTGACTGGGCAAGGTCTACCAGAATATAAACTGGCAGCAAACCGCACTCCTTACTAGCACTGATGATGTTACCTGGATGGGTCATGAAACATCTGCAAGAAAAACAAGCAAGCTCAGAGAGCGCCAAGGACCCCACAGTCGTCGTTGTCCTCCTCCTCCTCCTCCTCCTCCTCCTTCTCCTCCCCCCCCATTCCTTACTAGCACTGATGATGGGTCATGAACCATCTTCAAGAAAACAAGCCAGCTCAGTGAGCACCCTCATGTTTTGGTAATTGTTCTGAGGTCTGGCACCTCTTGGATATATCCAGAGGGCTCTTGGGTTGGTTTCTGTTTTCTATCAACCCCCCTCTCCCNTCTGGCACCTCTTGGATATATCCAGGGGGCTCTTGGGTTGGTTTCTGTTTTCTATCAACCCCCCTCTCCCTCCCTACTGCTCCCCTCTGGCCCCCCATTTTTTTATGGCAGGCTGCCATCAAGGCTGAAGCGATGATGAGGTGGCACCCGGCATTGACTGTCCCCAGCAATCCTCGTGGGGCTCACTTGCAATGCCCAGCTTCTGCCAAGAGGTGGCAGCCTTGCCACTTGGAAGGGCGGCCTCCAGTAGCTGTGCCAGCTTCCCTCTTCTCCGCTTCTCTTTTGCCCATAGGTCCCGGAGGCCATCAAGTCCCAGTATCGGATCCCACCAGCATTAATGGCGCCCGCGGCCATTCGGGACGGGGAGTTGATTTGCAACGGCTTCTCCGAGGAGTGTCTGCAGAAGCCCCCCAGCAGCCCTTCCCAGCACTTAGCCGCCCAGTCGGAACAGCAAGAGGTAAACGTGGGGCTTTTTTTGGGGGGGGGGTGTAGATTGGGCAGGAGGGAGGGGTCGCCCTCCAACCAGGCTGCATCAGACTCCCCCTTTCTCTGGGTCTCAGAGTTGGGGCAACAGGGCAAGCTGGGCCCTTCCAGCACGCTCAGAAAATCAAGGCCAGTTAGCCCATCTCCTTCCCTCGGCGATTGTGTGTCGGGGTTATCGTATATCATCACCTCTGCCCCACCGAGTTTCCTTCCTCGGCTTGGAGAGGCTGCTCGAAGGGCAAAAAGGCACCACGGAGTGGATTTGGAATGTAGGTACCGTGTTTCCTGGAAAATAAGACCCTGTCTTATAATTATATTTTTTGGCCACCCAAAANGAGCTCAGGATCAATCCAGAGCATTGTTATCAGCTCCAGAGGCCTCCAGGAAAGCCTTGCCAGCTTTGCCGGCTGCAGAAGAAGTGGGCCAGCAAGGCAGGTGTTGGGGTGTGCGAGGCCTGACTTCACCTGTCCACAGGTAAGTAGTAAGGCAGCTCCACCCAACCCCAATACCCACCCTAGCTTAATTTTTGCATGTCCAGCCTGGAGTGGGCAGGTCTTAATTAGGGCTTTTTGGGGGGGGGGGTTAGGGCTTATATTGGGCATGTGTAAAAATCAAGCTAGGACTTACTTTCAGGGTAGGTCGTATTTTCAGGAAACCAGGGTCGTTCCTCAACATACAACTGCAATCAAGCCCAGTGTTTCCACTGCTAAGCAAGACAGCGGTTTAAGTTTTACGACGTTTCTTGACACAGTGGTTAAGCAAGTCAGCTGAAGTGAATTAGTGACAAAGTTGCTAAGTGGCTTCCCCATTGACTTTTGTTTGGTCACGTAACCCTGGGGCCCTGCAACCATCATAAGTACATGCCAATGGCCCAAGTTCCAGGGTTTGATCATTGTGACCAATTTTGTGACTGGATTTTGATCTTTGTGACCAATTTTTGACTGGGTAACTTACAGCCGATTTTCATACTGCAGCAACGGTCGTAAGTGTAAAAACCGGTCATAAAACTCTTCACTGCAGTTTTAACTTCAGACGGTCACTGAGTGAATGTTTGTAAGTCAGTTGCAAAAAGAAACAAAGGACTTTAAAGCAGATTTCCAAAGGCCTGTGAGTGAAAATAACGCTTGGCTTGGTGCAAAAACTTTCCGGAGGAGGAAATGCCGCATTCAGATGCCCAGTTTGTGGCAGCTTCAGCCACAGGAGAGGACTGTCTGGCGGTGGTCAGAGAGAAACGCCTTCCAATTTCATGCCCGGTTTGGCAGATGCCAGCAGGGCTCCTCATTTAGGGATGCCTGCTTTGGGAAGAGGGTGAGAGCACTCTCCCAGGAAGGAATCCCTGCTTGATTCCAGATGACGACGCTGCTTCCGAAGTGCCGAAACGGGCCTGTTTTTCGGCCTGCAAAGGCTGCAGAGGTTTCCCTCGAGCCTTTGGGAAGCCGAAAAAAGCCACCAACGGGCCAGAAATCAGCCGGGAGGCACTCGCATGCATAGTGCAGTTAAGGGGGCAGGAGGGGTGTTGCGCATGCTTGCCCAGGGGGTGGATGGGGCTCATTGCATTGTGAGTGCCAACACGCCATCACTGGCTTAGACAGTCCTTGACCTGCAATGATTCATTTAGTGACCGTTCTAAGTTATAACACCACTGGGTTTTTCCCCTCCACACTTAATAACCATTCCTGCATCCCTGCAGTCACCTGATCAAAACTCGAGCGCTTGACAACTGGCTTGTATTTCTGATAGTTGCAGAGTCCCAAGGTCACGTGATCATGTCCTGGGAGGGGCGTCACATGATTTCCTCCCCTTTTGCAACCTTCTGACAAGCAAAGTCAATGAGGAATCCAGGTTCACGTAACAAACCCGTTACTAACTTAGCAGCAGCAAGGATTCACTTAACAACTGCGGTGGGAATGGTTGCGAAACAGGGCAAATCCACTTCACCGCCTGGCTTAGGGGCGGAAGTGCTTTGGATTTGGACTTTCTTATTTGGATTAAATAAGAAGCCTTCTTTAATCCTTTGGATGATGGATTTCCTGTCTGGCTGCTCACAGATTAATCATACCTCTCAGCCCCTTATTCTTAACAACTGGTACACCACAGAGTGCGTGTTGAGTCCTATACTCTATAGTTGCGTGTTGAGTCCACTCTATATTTTTTATGTGCTTTACTGCTTTTCCACTCACACTAGTAATACTATTGCTAAATTTGCAGATGATACAAGAGTGGTGGGACTCACTCCGGGGTGGGGTGAGTCTGCCTACTGAGATGAGGTGGACCAATGTGCTTTCGTGGAGTGGAGACAATAACTTGGTCCTCAACACCAATTAAACCAAGGAGCTGATAGTGGACTAAGAAGGAACAGATCAGACCTCCAGCCCTGGCTTATCCTGGAGACCGAGGGGAGGCAAGGGGCCAGTTTTAAGTTTCTGGGTGTTACCTAAAAGAGGACCTGACCTTGGGGGGCTCCCTTGCAGGACTGCTCAAAAGGGCCCAGCAGAGAGATTAGACCACCTGAGGCTTCTCCAAAAACAACAACTGGATGAAAACTGCTGTGGACTTCTACCGCTGCACGTAGAGAGAGTATCTTAACTGACTGCACCTCTGTATAGTTTGCCAATTGCACGGACAGATAGGATGTCACTCCAAAGGTTGAGGTCATTGCCCCCTCAGATCATGGGTTGCCCTCCTCTCCCCTCTTTGGAAGAGCTTTATGGCTCCTGCTGCCTTAAGAAAGTTCAAAACATCCTCAAAGATCCATCTCATTTTTTTGGAACTATTACCATCTGGCAGGCGGTACAGAACAATAATAAAAACAGGACAAGTAGGCTGAAAACAGCTACTATCCCAGGGCAGGAACTCTGTTGAATTCCATTGTATGGTGCAATATTAATGCAATATCGGGGGCTTTCAATTCAATGTATAGAATGCGAAGGATGTGTGTTTTTGTGTTTTATTTTCATGGTCATAACATACGGGGAAGATGGTATTAGATTTTGTTGTGCGAGGTGCAAGGATAATGAAGTAAACTAAACTAGAAATGTTGGGCTCAACTGTACTCGTAAATTGAGGACGACCTTTATACTGACCCCGTGGCACTTTACAGCTCTCTCTGGGCAGCTTGCAAGCCCTGTCAGTGCTACAAATGGCCAGACATGAAGTAGGACAGCAAACCCGGTCCCGAGCCAGAGCTGACCCTCGACTCTTCTTCCCGACCTCTGACCTGCGCCTGTCCTTTCTCTTTCAGTGGCTGTGCAGCATCGTGGCCCTGCAGTGCAGCATCCTCAAACACTTATCGGCCAAGCAGGCCCCTTTTTCCTGGGACTCGGAGCAGGTGGAGAAAGGAGACATCAAGCCAGTGTTGGCAGCTGATGGCTCCCTTGCCAGTCCGTACCAAGCGACGGACAAGCCCAGCGCCCCCCTTCCCAGTTGCACCGCGGGGCTCACCCCTCAGAACTCCTTGCAGGATGAGAGCCCGTACCCCTCCTCTGCGGACCGGCCCAAGAAACCCTCCCCCTGCGGGACGTCGAACGGCCTCGGCGCCACCGCAGAGGTGAAGATCAACGGCCCCAGCTTCTATGGCGAAGCCTCCGCGCCTGCCTCGCCCAGGCTGAGTGGGCAGGGCGGGTCCTTGTTGCACCGGCAGCAGCCCTGGCCAAGACCCACCACTCCTCCAGCAGCTTGCGGGCTCCTCAACCACGTGGCTGGCACCGTCGTGAAAACAGAGAACGCTGTGGGACCCGTCTCATGCCCCCACAAGGTCGCCGTGCCCGTTGCCACCCTGCTGGCCTCCCTCCCCAGTTCTTGCTTCAGCCTGGAGGCTGCCACGGCGTGGCCACAGAAGAACACTCAGGCGCCGATTGGGCCACTGCTAGCTACAGATCTGGGCGCAGTGGACTCTCCCGTCTCTGCCACGTGGGCACTCACTCCTCACCCAGCGGCTGTCGGGGAAGGGGGCTCTGCCGTGGCCCCTGCCCATGGTTTTTGTTCGTCAGCCCCACCTCCAGGTGAGCACAGAGGGGGGAGCTCTGGGCTTTTGCCTAAAGGTGGGATTCAAATTTCTTAACAACTGGTTCTGTGGATGTGGCCTAACTTGTGGTGTGGCTTGGTGGTCATGTGACTGGATGGGCATGGCTTGTGTGTAAATATTGTAAATATTTATGTAAATATTGAGTTTTGTATGTAAAAAAAAGAGCAACTTTCACCCAAAAGCAGGCAGGCAGATTGAGTTGCTTGCAGAATCACAGATTCACTTGGAGATTTACCTTTCTGCAATCAGTTGCCTGAGTCTGCACTGAAAAATAGAAGCTTCAGTCCTAAGGAAGGTTCAGCTCTGCGCTCAGGCCACTTCTCCCCCCCCCCCCCCCCCCC
>BHFT01050465.1:4123-17058 GCA_004320025.1 Laticauda laticaudata | reverse complement strand
AAAGCACTACAATGACGTGGGATAATACCCGAAGGAAGCTGAACAGCATATATATGTATGTATGTATGTATGTATGTGTATGTGGTATTCAGCTTTGTTCGGGTATTTTCCCACATGGGAAAATACCCAAACAAAGCTGAATACCATACATGTAAGTACTTGCGAAAAATTAAGAAAACACACACATACACACATACACACACACATATATATGAATATGAGAGAGAGATTAGAGAGTTTAGATACATATATAGTTTTCTGTCTCTGCTGGACTTTCTGGATTTTCTTTGAAGATGTTTTGCTTCTCATCTCATCCAAGAAGCTTCTTCAGCTCTGACTGGATGGTGGAGAAGGGAAGGATTAAATCCTATAAATCCTTCCATTCCATAAAATATAAATCTTTTCCTTCCCCACCATCCAGTCAGAGCAGAAGGAAGCTTCTTGGATGAGAAGCAAAACATCTTCAAAGAAAATCCAGAAAGTCCAGTGGCCTTTTGGGGAAAAAATAAAGCACTTTGGGGACAACCAGGACCTGGATGACTGAGGATTCTGCAGAGAAGAACAGATTGGAGGCTAAATTATACAGGTAGTCCTCAACTTACAACAGCTCACTTAGCGACCGTTTGAAGTTACAATGGCACTGGAAAAACTGATGACTATTCTTCACCCTTACGACCGTTGCTGCATCCCCAGGGTCATGCGATTTACACTTGCATGCTTGACAGCTATCTCACGTTTATGACGGTTGCAGTCTCCCAGGGTCCTGTGATCACATTTTGCAACCTCCTGGCGAGCAAAATCAAATGGGGAAAGCAGATTCACTCAGCAACCATGTTATTAATTTAACAGCTGCAGCGATTTGCTTAACAAATGTTGCAAGGGAAGTCGTAAAAGGGGGCAAAGCTCACTTAACCAATTTCTTACTGAGTAACATAAATGTTGGGCTCTATTGTGATCATAAGTCAAGGACTATCTGATGAATGGTTAAGGGAGCTAGGTGTATCTCGTCTATTGAAAAAAATAACTGTTGGAAGGGACCTTGGAGGTCTTCTAGTCCAGCCCCTTGCTCAAGAAGGACACATTATACCTTTCCAGACTGTCCAATCTTGTCTTGGAAAACCTCCAGTGATGGAGCACCCACACATTCTGGAGACAAGCTGTTCCTTTATTTAATTGTTCTAACTTTCAGGAAATTCCTCCTTAGTTCCAAATTGGATCTCTCTCTGACTTCAGTTCCTAGAATTCCCCAGCCAGAAGGCTTTAAGATGGGTAGACTTAGAATCCTAGGATTGGAAGGGACCTTGGAGGTCTCCTAGTCCAACCTCCAGGAGACCCTACCATTATTCTGGACAAGTGGCTGTCCAATCTCTTCTTAAAAACCTTACAAACCTCCAGTGATGGAGCACCCAGAATTTCTGTCCAACTATTTACAAAGTCTGCACTACTATTACTATTAATTTTCTCATCACTGCTTAGCCCCTCCCACTTGTGACTGTGTGACTGTAACTTTGTCACTTGTATCCTTACGAATTATATGCACTGTTTCCTGATATGATTTGATTGCTTATTGAACCCTATGAGTGTCATTAAACGTTGAACCTGATGATTCTTGACTCTTGATGAAAGTATCTTTTCTTTTATGTACACTGAGAGCATTTACACCAAGACAAGTTCCTTGTGTGTCCAATCACATTTGGCCAATAAAGAATTCTCTTCTATTCTGTTCTGTTCTATTCTCTTCTTTCTATTCTATCCCTTATTCTATTCTGTCCCTTCTTCTCTTCTCTTCTCTTCTCTTCTCTTCTCTTCTCTTCTCTTCTCTTCTCTTCTCTTCTCTTCTCTTCTCTTCTCTTCTCTGTGGAGGAAGAGGAGAAGAGAGGAGAGGATAAAAGAGGAAGAAGCAGAGGAGAGAAGAGGAGAACGAGAAGAATAGAAGAGAAACTAAAGAAGAAAAAAATAAGATGAAGCAGAGAAGAAACTGCAAGAGAATAGAAAGAAATTGAGAAGAAACGAGAGAGAAAAGACAGAACCTGAAATAAGGCATTAATATAGAAAGAAGAGAAATATGAACAGAACAGATAGATGAGATTCTTTATATGTACCAAATCGTGATGACACACAAGACACTTGTCTGGCGTGTAATCTCTACAGCTACCATTTAAGCAAGCAAATGATACTTTCATCAAGATCAAAATCATCAGTTTCATACTCTTTTAATGACACTCATAGGTTCAATAAGCAAATCAAATCATATATCAGAATTACAGTTGCATCTATTAATTCGTAAGGATACAACATGTACAAATTACAGTCCCTATCACTAGTCACCCAAGTGGGAGCGCTATAAGCCAGATAGATGTATAAATAAATAGTTAATAGTACTGCGTCAGACTTTGTAAATAGTTCCTCTCTCGGACAGATACAATCTCTGGTGCCCCATCACACTGTAGTGTTATGTAAGATTTTAAGAAACCTGGACAAGCCACTTTCACCCAGTCTAATAAATGGTCTGGTCCCTAGTTGACTAGGAGACTCTCAAGGTCCTTTCCTAATCCTTATGACTACCTAAGTCTACCTCATCTTAATCAGCCTTCCTGCCTGAGGAATCTAGAACTGAGAAGTCAGAGAGAGATTCCAAATTGAAACTAAGAGAATTTCCTGAAAGTTAGAGATCAATTAAATAACATAGAAACGCTTCTGCTCCCAACAGTGTGTTAGCATCCATCACTTGGAGGTTTTTCCATAGACAATGATTTGACAGTCTGGATACAGTTATAATGTTAGCCTCTTATGCAAGCGGCTGACTAGTCAGAAGACCTCCAAGTCCCTTCCAACAGTTATTTTTTGTCTAGTGATAGACGAGATATCACCTTAGACTCCCTAACCATTCATCAGATATTCTTTGATCTTATGATCACATAGAGCTCCCAATACCAATTTATGTACTCTAGTACAGAAATGAATAGTACTGCCCCCTTTACGCCCAATCTTCCCTTGCAACTCATTTGTAAGCATAATCCGCTGCACTGTTAAATTAATAACATGTCGTTTGCTGAGTGAATTAAGCTTCCATTTGATTTTGCTCGCCATGGTATGTTGCAAAATGTGATCATCAGACCCTTGACTGCAAACCTCATAAACGTGATGATAAAGCTGAGCAAGCATGCAATGTGTAAATCCGCATGACCCGGATGCTTAAGCATGACGTCGTAAGGGTCAAGAATACTTCATCAGTTTTTCCGAGTCCATCTGTAACTTCCAAACGGCTCGCTAATTGTGAGTTGTTGTAATTGAGGACTACCCTTGTCATACATTTTAGCCTCCAATCTGTTCTTCTCTTGCAGTCATCCTCAAGTTCATCCATGTCCTGTCCTTTCACCCAAATGTCTTTATTTTCCCCAAAATGTTCCACTGACTTCTGGATTTTCTTTGAAAGTTTTGCTCTCATCCCATAGAAGCTTCCTTCTGCTCTAGACTGATGTATGATAGCGAAGGAAAAATTATATTTGATGGAATATGGCAATACTTATAGGAATTTAATTCCTTCCCTTTCTCCACCATCCAGTCAAGCTGAAAGCTTCTTGTATGAGATGAGATAGCAAAACATCTTCAAAGAAAATCCAGATAGAAATTCCACCAGAACAACAAACTATTATATGTATCTAAACTCTCATAATCTCTCTTCTTCATTAGTTCATACTATATGTGTGTGTTATGTGTTGTTATGTGTGTGTTTTTCTTAATTTTTCGCAATGTACTTACAGTATTGTATTTCAGCTTTTTTGGAGTATTTTCCATTGGAAAAATACCCGCACATAAGTGAATACCACATACACATACATACGAGTACATACATACATACACTATGCCTTCAGCTCCTCGCGGTATATCCACTCATTTAGCTCTTTTAAATTTACAATAGTTTCGCAAATCTCATTCCCGATCATCAGCTTCTGTATATACATTACTAGAAATACTCATGAACTCATATACAAGAAGCCTATAATGGCAGATAAATTCTCTCTGAATAACGTGCTGCAACTTTAAAAGCAACAACTACAATCTACTGATAATACCGAAGCGGAAGCTGAACATCACACATTTAAACCTGTGAAAACTTAAAAAAAATCAAATAGACGTTAACTAATATTATACTTTATATAAGCCTTTTGATGATGCAGATGAGCATTTCTGCCTGAAAACGTTTGCTACAACCTTAAACCACACTACAATGACCTGTATAATACCCGAGAGGAAACCTACAACAGCAGCAATACACATATATATAATATATATAGTATAGCTATAGGATATATTATACACACATCACCACAGCCACATATACACACACACGTATGTATGTATTCTATATAACAGAGAGACAGAGAGTAAAAGACAACACAACAGATTAAGACTTAGATAGGGAAAACATACTACAAGAAATAGGAAAGACAGTACACACACACACATTGTTATTTATGTATTGTATGTATTATACAAAGACAGACAGACAGACAGAACACATTAATAATAGCGAAACTTTAAAAGGACATTCCCCCCACTGTGTGTCTCCAAAGATGTTTTCAGGAATCAGCTGGCTTCTGCTTTTCTTTGAAGACGTTTTGCCGTCATCATCCGAGGAGCTTCCTTCCACTCTGATCTGGATGGTCTTCCTGGGAGGTTCCGAAACTAGATTAGAACTTCTGCCACATTGTGAAGCCGAAATCTCTCTTCAAAGAAAAACCAAAAAGTCCAGTGGCCTCTTAGCTAGGAAAAAAAAGAGCACCTTGGTTCTTCTCTGCAGACTTCTAGGCATTCGTTACCCTAAGCTTACCTTACCCGATTACTATTGATGGCTTCAAACCTTTTTGTCTACATTATCTCGCTCGTATCCCTGTCTTTCTGCCTCCATCAACTCCTTTCTCATCTTATGCTCCTCTTAGCCTACTTACACCTCTCGCTAGTCCTCCCGCTTCCTTCCGTCCTAAAGTCTTATGTTCGTTCGATCCTTGCTATCAAAAACCCCTCCCAGAAACTTCATAGAGAAACGAACCCTAATATAGCCACCCAGAGGGACTCACACGGAACAATTCAGGATGTTCCCCCCCCCCAGGACGAAAAACTGTCCCAATTGTCAAAGAAAGCCAGTCTCATACATTACATCAACTGATCCTTATATTGAACCCCACTTGTTCCACAACCGAGAACCCATCTAGGGGCACATTGCGCCCACCGGACAAACCCCCGAGCCACCATCCTACATCCTACATACAGCTTTTCTGTAGCGACACATACTATTATCCCAATATGCACAAATCAGCTTATTCACACTACTAGCTTCCTACATCTAATCGTCACTCCTCCTCTTCTCAGTCTGTTCATCTGCCAAGCATGTGCCTTCTTCTTTTCCACCTCCAACTCAACATCTACTAAAGTGGGGTGGAACCCTTCTTTAATAATTTCTTACTAATTTTGAAACCTACAGGATGTTGCGATCTTTCATTTTTATTGGCGTCGCCTGGTCTTGAACGCACTTAAAGCCTTCCACAATCTTTTACGACATATATCTAACAACTCGAGCATCACACACATCTCCAAGCACTTACAATTAGTACCCACATCTTAATAATTGGCACATATATCTCCTTATATTCTTACCACACACAAAATCATTCACCTCGCCTCCCTCACATAATACTCGAAGATCCAAATCAGAGTGGCCATTGTCACTCATCATCTTTTTACAAACGTTCTCAGCATCCACGTGAATCGACTCACGTGATTCCCCCTTTAGTCACTCTTCTGAATCCAAGTGCTGAATTTAATGGAAGAAAAGCCAATTCCACTAACAACCTGCTGTGTCGGAAGACAAAGGGTCATAACAACTGTGTAGCAAATCTCAGCTTTAAACATCCGACCTTCGCTTAGCAACAGAAATTCTGGCCTCAACTGTGTGTTGTTCAAATCGAAGACCTTATATCTCTATATTAAAATCTATATTACTTATAAAAATTCACGAGTTCTTGCTCTTGGGAATTTTTGAGAACATTAACAGAATCTCGCTTACAGGCCTTCTACCGTACCAAGTCTCAAACTTTCAATATGCTACCTATTCACACTCCAGCCCCCATAATTAGGCTAAATACTTACTTTCTCTGTCGAAGCCAGAAATACTTTTCTCGTCCTGGATGTCCCCAGTGAAGTTTTGTTTTTTTGCAATCAATATAAATGAACCAAGCTCCCACAATGCCTGGCCTTCTACTCCCTACTTTGGCCAATGCATACCGCTGAAGAATCATTTACTTATATATGCATCTAGTGCCACCCCTGGCAACGCAATTACTCAGCGAAAAACGACGGGTGATTTCGGTAATTGAGAGCTGCAAAATACATGTGTGATTTGTAGCTGCTTATCCTCCTACCACTCCTATCCCTTGTGCCATACCTGCCTCTCAACACCCCAGAAACTTTCTTCCTTTGCCTGAAATTCCAACGGAACCGCGGCAAAGCGACCCTTCTGGAGCTCCCTCGGTGTCAGGATGAATGACTTGTTAAATATGGAATGGCCAGCCCATGTGGCGCTATCATAGCAGTCAAATAAATCGTACAACTACATAGTGCCCTGGCGTTGCGTTATAAAACAGAAAGACATAGACATGTTCATTAGTCGCTGCTTTGCGAAAAAGTTAGCGGAGAAAGAGCAACCTATAAGGATAAGCCTCGGAGACTAAAACATACGAAGAATGTTGCATATTGTGGGTTTACCATCGAGACCAAAAGAATGCAGACCTGGCTACGCGACTATATAGCCAGCCTGTCCTAGTATTCTTGGACGGATTCAGGCACAAAGAAGAGAGATTCACAATTATTCCCCAAGCCCCCAGTCAAGTCATCCGATAACAAGACATCAACGAGATAGAAACCAACTCAAGAGAAAAGCAACACTGGAATGAAGGAAAATTTCTTCTGAATGTACAGGACTAATCAATCCTGTGCAACAGTCCTCGCTTATTATTAGCTCTACTCAGATCAGTTGTCCCCAGTCGTTCATCACTGGAGTTTTAAAAGAGACTGGACAGTTCACCTAACTTACAACTAGCACTTCAGGCTATCCTTGTCTTTGAGCACGACGGCTTCATCTATTCCAAATCCCCTTCCAGTATCTAATTCTATTCTAAATAACGGGCCAGCCTTAATTGTTAATATAAAGTACGAGAAGTAAACTCTTTTATTGTTTCTCGTTCCCCCAGAGAAAGATCCACAACATAAATTCAAAATTAAAATAATTATTCTCATATTGGAAATAAACAATAAACACCCAGTAGAACATTACGATTGTTTGTTTCTCGAATTTCTAAATATTCTCATCTCCTATGTTTGATCACAAAAGTCCTCAATGTGTCATCAATCTCATCTATGCTAAGCTCTCATAGTACAACAGCACTACTTAGACTCTCTAATCTATATCTTCGGGCTTTAGCCCGGCCCTTTTTTTTTATCCCCTCCCCCCCCCCAAAACCCCCCCGTGCTCACAGACACATCTCTTCTGCTTGTGCTTGCAATCTGATGAATATTTTGCAGCATCTGTGGTCCAACAATTTTATGTTTTTGCTGCAACCTCGTTCTACTTCTAAGTTTCCAGCAAGAGAGAGTCTTCATCTAGAAACAAGCGGATTGTTCTAACTAATCTGTGCTTACCCCCCTCCGCCAAAAAAAAAAGCGGTGGTGTGTATATATCAGGTTTTTGCGTCACAGATGGGCCTGCTTTAACAACCAGCACAAATTGTACTAATCACTTAGGCTCCAATTGATGGTTGTTATAGTAGATGGATTACCTGAAGATCACTAATCTAATACAGTTAAAACAATATGTGAGAGATGAGTGCCGTGCGAGCGTGTGAGCAGCCCTCCCCCAAGTGAGTCCCAACAATTTCTCTGTTGAATCGTAGCTTTTTTAAGTGGTTTTGCCCCACTTTTCGATCCTCACTTGCTTCTGTTTTAATCGGATCACCGTGCTGTTTTAATGAGCAACATGGCTGTTAGAAATGAATCCAGCCTCCGCAATTCACCTTTCCAGAGGTTGTAAAAATTCGCAGTGGTGGGGGAATCATGGACCCTTGGACACTGCAATCACATGAAAATATTGTTGTCTTAAGTATGACTACTTCAGACAATACTAGTGTATTATCAACATAGGTCCGTATTAAGCTGTGCATTGAAGGACAACAAGTTCTTTCTAAAAGTTACTGGATTTGCTCCACCCTCATCGGGATGTTACAAAGGTTGAAAAACTGGTCGTAAGCCTCAGCCATCATGGCAGTCCTCGACTTATTACCCACAGCTGAGCCAGCTGTGAGCACCAGACATGATCACACCCTGACTTTTGCTAAGCCAAATGCCACTGGTAAAAGCGAGCGAGTTCCTGTATCCCAGTTGACAAGACTTGTTTCTCTTTCCACCGCTGTTAAGTAAGATCACTGGTTTCCACAGCTACGCATCATTAAGTTAACCCCAAGACCTGCTCTCTCAATTGAATCTGCTTCCCACGTGACTTCCTGGTCAGACGTCGCATATAAGGTCTGGACATCCATCCCTTGGACCCTTAAACCGTCATAAACAGCGAGTTGATTTGCCAAGCCTTTGGTTTTGACGACCGTCTGGAATGAACTTGTCAACGCCCGGCATATAATATAATAATAAAAAATGTCCCAAGTCCCTTCGCCTCAGTGCCCGCGTTAAATTCCAGACGTCGCTAAAACGATATGGTTTCTTAATTCGAGACTCTTTCTCCGCTGTTAGCTGTGTGGGAAGAAGCGCACAATCTTGACAGACCGGTATCTGAATCCACTTGTGTCTGTTCTCTTGACTATGATGCTGAGTCTGAAAAGACTTTATTTGCATTCTAATCTGCCTCCTGGTTTATTATACCAATAAATAATCTCCGCAGGTTGACTTTCTCCTGTAGAGAAACTTCTCGTAAAAGAGACAGGAATCCCCGCTTACAAACACCCACTGAGGATCGTTGTGAAGCTGCACCAACCTCGATCACTACTCTATATTAACAATCTAATCTCCATATCTATAAATTATCTTATATCTAAGAGCGTTCTACACCCTCGACCAACCAGCTGCTATTTTGCGCCCGTATATAAACTATGCTATGTCTTCGAATCTACTTACCTCTATATGGTTGCAGCGCTTTCCTGGAAGGGTGTTGCTGAACCCCTTTTGCCGTATCTTCTCTACTAATCTATATTCTAACTGGCGCGGGGGAAGAACCATCATCACTTGGAAAACACGTGTCCTCACACTGCAAGCAAACTGCCCAGTTCATCTCGACTCCTAACATATCGGGGTGCGCTGAAAGTCACATAGAACCTTAATGGCCTTTTTCAAGTTGTTTTTGTGATTAACAACTGTCTTTGGTAGCCAATGGCGAAATTTGGTCCCCCTGATTTGTCCTTAAACGACTTACTTACAGGATATTATTACCCCAGCTCCTAGCCAATTCCGTTTTAAGAATCCAAATTTAAATGTCTTGTCCCCTTCTTTCTATCATCTTTTTCCTCCCCAATCTTATATTAGTCCAATATAGCTTCGCGCGACTGCTCAAGTATATCGCTAACCCTATATCCACTCCTTCAAATGTTCCCCTCCCTCCCTTGCTGCCTTATCTGTCTCGCTGCTGCCCCCTTCCTTCTCTCTTTCCCTCTCCAGACCAATAAGAGAATCGATGAAGAGCGCCATTGTAGCTCAGGGTCAAAACTCGCGTCGGGTGTCCTTGCATTGCCTCCCTTGCATGTCTTTTATCTCTGTCTGTTTCTTCTGCACTACTTCTATGACCCAAACACATATTACACCTGCCTTTCTCTAATCAGCGCGAGTATGCAGTGGTTCAGCTCTATGCAAACCTTAGGGGAACCTAGCAACACGTTGTGTTACCTATTGTCATGTGAAACGCCTGCAAGAAACAACAAGCACGGCTCAGGGCACACCATATCCCCACAATATCTTTCTTCCTCCTCCTCCTCCCTCGCACCTGACTATTGTTCCCTATTCAGGCAATGAAACGTCTCCAAGAAAACAACCAAGCTCAGAGAGCACCTCAACGAAGAATGAATGGCAGCCTGAAATCTCATTCTCCAATGGTCTTTTTCTCGTATATCAACAATTTGTGTATTGCTCGTTCCAACCAAATGCTGCCAAATTAAAGTCCTCTCGCTGTATCGCATCCGTACTATCCACACAAAGTTCTTATGAAGAGATGTCAAAGCATGTTTTCGTCTCAGACCAAGTAGTTTATTTATTCCTGGCTATCAGCCCTTTCCCCAGCAGATGCGCGTTCCCCTCTCAGCACCTTCGCATCTTCCTGACCAGAATCTGGTGTGCCTCTGTTATGGATGAAAGAATCTGGTAATGTTTTATGACTCAGATGTAATAATCTAAGAAAATTAGTGTGACTGGTAGGCTAATATCATAGAGAATCCGCTTGTAGAGAATTGGGGATATGTGCATAGTATATGAAAGGAATCTAGTGTTTGCACATGATAGCACATCTTCAGAATATTTGAGGGCCTGCCATAAAGATAAGGTATTAATCTATCTTCCAATAAGCACCTGAAAGCAGGACAAGAAAAGCAATGGATGAAAACTAAGGAGAGGAATACAACCTGGGAATTAAAGAGAAAATTTCTAACATCAGAAAACCATTAATCCAGAAAATAAAAAATTAATGTCCCAAGTGACCCCCTGGTATAAAGCTCTCCTATACACAGTGTGTGGATAGAAGAACCTCTAAGTCCCCTCCACAACTCTCTTCTGTTTTCCTATCCCTTCCTTCTATATCTATAACTAGTTACCAATCAGTTTCCCAAAGCTGTCTCTTAAGATTAAATACTGTAGGATTTGGTTCTCTAAACTCATTTCCATTTAGAATCCTCTCCTTACATGCATGCACCAGAATCTGAGGTAGCACAATGCAACCATGTTTAATACACTTTCCTATAGCACAAAGAGCTGCTGAATGACTATTTTGCATATTTAAATATTTATTCTTCACGTTTCCATTCTGAAGGACTCTTGCCCAGACACAAGAGAGAGTCAACCCAATGTTATTTCAAGTAATTCACCTTTTGCCACAGTACCTTATGCTGAACAATCGTAAAAAGAAGTTAAGCCTCCTATAACAGTGCATAACACCTGACCTGCAAAACTAGCAAGGTCATTCTCTAGCTAGCACTCTCCGCTGTAAAGCTGGAAAAGGGCCCGTTTAGGAAATGACGAGTACAGGCGACCAAACGATGTAGCGTCGCTTGGCCTCAACATCCCATATATAGCAGTAATCGTCTAAGCATTTTATCAAAATACCAGACTTCGAGAAACATTTGTACCAGAAGTCCTTGAGCTTCTCTGACCCTGATTGTTTTTCCTTCAATGTTAATTGCAAACTATGAACATCATCCATGCCTACAAAGATAGGAGATCTGAATCCTCTGTTGCTCTGTGAGCTTGGCTTTTCTTGCAACATTTTAATTACCCATACAAGGCCACATCATCAGTGCTGAAGTGGTTTATGAGAGAGGAAGCAGGAGAAAACTTGTTTCCTGTCTCTCCGGTTTTTTCTTGTTCTTGCAGACTTTTCATCACCCACTAGGGAACAATCATCCCCAGTCTCCTACCGAGTTTTATGATATATTGTACTTACAACATCACTGAGCTTCCCTATGGAAAGTTAAATCTGCAAGAATCCACCAAGCTCAGAGAGCTACCAAGGACCCCCACAGTCTCCTCACTTACCCTCTCACTTTCTCCACTCTGCACACTCCTCCCTCTTCTAGCATCCTCCTTCACTTTCTCTATTACTCTTCCTCTCTGCAATTCCCCCTCCACCTGTTTACCCTATGTTAACTAGTTGTATACAACATCTCAGTTAAAACACCGCTACCAAGCTCAAAAACACTCAAAGACCCCACTGTTCAATCCTATCTACAAATCATCCTACCTTTATCTGATACCTTTTTACAATATGTGAGGACACACCAGACAATCCAACCAGAAGACCATTTTTAAAAGCTCCCATAAATAGTCAGAGAGGACTTAATGTCAGAACAACAGGTGCATTCAACGTAAAATATCTGTATACACCCTTAGAAGACACAAGCATCAAACCCGCGTCTGCAAGCGAACAGAAACAAACTGGACTCCCTCAGCAAGGCCGACTCCAAATTCCTTTCAACCCTCACCCACAGGTCTCCAAATGGTTCACTAGCCTACACTTGAGACAAGCCGTCCTAACGCCAAAAAAAACCAAAACAAAACCCCCATAAGGAAAGCAAGTCCAGTTCCTTAAAGGTACAAAAGTGAAGTCTCCGAAGAAAATCACAAAAATAATACGACGGAGATATAATGAAAAGCCCATAAGTGAAGACTCAAATTGCTTCTTTTCAAAGCAACGATTGGTTGTTTTTTTTTTTCCCCTTGAAGACAGTCGCTCACTTCTCACCAAACAGCTTTCTCTAATTCTTCCACTCCCTGAATCTATAGCAGCTCCTTGATGATCAAGCGAAGCTGTTTTTCAAAGAAAAGAAAAGAAAGTTCAGCTGCTCTTTGCCAAAGCCCAGCACCTTTGGGTAGAACTCGTGGACCTGGCTTATGACTGAAACTCCATTACATTGAAACATTCAAGTCCCTTTACATCAGCCATTGTCTTTTTTTTTTTTTATCCAAGGGAAAGTGCAGCTGATTTCAAATTTTAGAATCAACCTGAGAGTTGTTATCATTGGGAGCTTCTACTACCAGATATAATATAGATTCATGTAAGTGGAGAAAAGTTGTACACACCGGGAAGCAAATCATTCTCTGCAATCATTACTCAGGAAAACGCTTCTTTTTCCCTGACTGATTCCTTTAACCTACAAGGGATCTCTCGGGACGTG
>BHFT01050463.1:0-36119 GCA_004320025.1 Laticauda laticaudata | reverse complement strand
CGAGTGAGATGAAAATAAGATTGCTGGTCCTCAAAGCCACGCTATGCCTACTATTTACAGGTGTCCTTGTGTCGCACCAGTGAGAGATGAACCAACACAACACTGGTGTGTTGAAGGAAAGCTCTCAGAACAGTAGGTCAGCTCCCGTGAATGTTGAGATGATCCTTCCAATAGCCATGCCATGGGGCTGTTTCAGCCCAGTATTCATTAGCTGAGGCGGCAGAGTACTGAGGCCGTGGCTTGTGGCTTGTGGCTGGAGAAAGGACAGCGTAATGGGGCTGTCTGGTCGCAAACTGGGTGAGGACTGGCGTGGGTGGCATCGGTGATGTGGGTGCGCATCAGTGGTAGTCAGTGCAGCAGTGCATGGTGTGTGTGTGGGTGAGCATCGAGTGGCGTTGGTGGGCATCAGGTGGAACATGGGCTGGCAACGGTGGCGAATCACGATAAGTCTGTGCCTGGACTGGGAAGAGGCTGCTCCTGTGCTGCTGGACTCCTGGTAGCCGTTAGCCTTGGTAGGTGAAGGCGCCTGTGGAAAAGCCTTGAAATGGGAGGGACAATCACCTGGGTGGGAGGAGCAGACGTGGACTGGGTGGGAGCGAGTTCATTTGGATCTTGAGGGTTTTGAGAGCAGATCGTGATCCTGTCCTTCACCACCTTGGTACTTCCGGGTTCCGCCATGATCCCGTGAGGGTTTGGTTGACATAGGTGAGTAAGGGCTTGGCAGTTTGGAGGATGAGGAGTCAGTGTGGACCAGCTGAGAGGGATATTCTATGCTGCTCCTGATGGTGAGTCTCTTTATCTTCCAGCATGGACAGTGTGGCTCTGCCCCTCCTTCTGGTGCTCTCTGCCTTGCTTGTGGAGGTGAGCTGGGGGTGGATGCGCGTGGACTGTGGTGGAAAGTGCTGTCTCTTTCTCCACTGCGACCAGTGGAGTCCTCCACGGTCTGCCCGACAGTTAGAAGCTGTTCCGTTGGGGTGCTCCATCGGTTGGATGAACTTCCAACAGGACACCTGCCTGGAGACAGGAGCTGACTCTCAGGCTGGAAGAGGACTGCTCTAGCAGAGCCTTGCCGAGTGAGAGAGAGGGTTGTGAGAGCGGGCTGCTCCTCGGTGGTGGATCTCACCTCCCAGGAAGCTGTGCTTTGGCCATGACGTAGTCTCTTCTGTCCATACAGCCTTGACCGCGGCGCTGGCCAGATTTCTGAGGTGCAGCTTCCCGTACAGGTTGATGTGCTTTCCACCGCAGCTGAGAGCACTACCGAAGTGTAGCCCAGGACACTCCACCTTTCCTCTCCAAGCAGCCCTGCTTCCTTTTGGTGTCCTACTGTAGAGCCTGTGTCCCTTCCGCCTAGAATGTTCATCTACCTCTACAGCCCTTATCATACGTAGTCACAGCAACTTATCCTCATGTTCCTGCCTCGATGGAGTATTGCCTCCTCTCCCGTTCTCGTTGCATAACCTCTTTCCTCCCTTTTGGCAGAACCACATGGGCCCTCATCAGAGGGGCTCCAGGTTGTAGGGGCTGCTCCTTCCACACCAACCACCACCAGCAGCAAGCAGCACCAGCAGATCATGCATCAGCAGTCAGCAAGCAAAGCACCACTAGCAGCACCAGCAGATCATTCATCAGCAGAGCAGCGCCAGCAGCACTAGGAGCACCAGCAGGACAGGAGCACTGAGCAGCGACGCAGCCAGGATGGCGAAGACCAAGGGCACACAGCAGGACCCAGCAGAGACGAGGCAAGACCAGGAGGCACGAGCAAGGACCCGCAACACGGATGAGCACGGACCAGCAGACGAGGAGGCAGCTTTCAGCACAGTAATGCACCAGCAGAAGCAACCACCGCCAATAAGCGCATCAGCAGCTCCTCCAGAAGCCAGCATCAGTCAGAAGCACCACCGCACAGAAGCAGCATCAGCCAGAAGTAAGCACGAGCGAAGCACGACCGCCATACAGCAGCAGCATGCAGCTCCTCAGAAGCAGAAGCAGCAGAATCGCCAAGCCCACAGAAGGAGCGATCCCGTGCTCCAGAAGCCCAGAGAAGCAGGGGGTGGGAGGATGGCCCTGTACCTCTTGCAGGTGATGAAAACAGCAGATGGCTAGGCTTCCTCTTCATTCCCCATGTTTGTGGGGTGCTGGCTGGCAGGCAAGGCTGGCAGGCCAGCAGGCAGGCAGGCCAGGCTGGCGAGGCAGGCTGGCAGGAAGGCTTTCAAGGAAGGGCAGGCACCAAGGCTAGGCAGGCAGGGCTGGCAGGCAGACTGGGCAGAAGGCCTGGCAACAAGGTGGCAGGGAGGCTGCAGGGAGGCTGGCAGGCAAGGCGCTGGCAGGCAGGGCATGGCAGGCAGGCAGGGCAGCAAGGCTGGCAGGGAGGCAGACACCAAGGCTTGGAAGGCGAAGGCTGGCAGGCAGGCTGCAGGCAGGCAGGCAGGCAGCCAAGCCTGGCAAGCGCAAGCTGGCAGGCATGCAGGCAGGCCAAGGCAATGCAGGCAGTCAATGGTGTCTGGAGCAGAGTCTTTCCTCTGAATGGTGCCTTGCTTGGGAGCTGCTTCCCTTTAATATCCACGGGGCTGACGCAATAGCCATCTCCTGCCATGCGCAGTGAAAGCTAGGCAATCCGCTCGGCATCCGCTAGGCTTACCGCTCTGCATCCATTTCATCTGCTTGGCATCCGCTGTGCATAACCGCTTTCATCTGCTCTGCATCCGCTCTTTCCTGTTCATGCGTCCACTTTCTGCGGTCCCCCGGAAAGCCTTGGCGGATGTGCATCCGCTTCCATCCGCTAGGCTTCCGTGGAGCATGCCCGCCTTTTTCCATCCGCCCTGCATCCGCCCCCCATACCGTTCCTTTCCCGTGTTGTCCGCCTGGTTATGCAAAATTTTTGCCCCTTTTTGAGAGCGGATAACAACGGATGGAAATTTTTCTCGTCCGCTGTGTCCTTTTTACAAATGTTTTGCATCCGTCGGCCAGTGTGACAGGGCCTTAAATCTAAGTGCTATTGCTGCTACTATTGCTATGGACATGTTTCTTTCAATTGCCTAGTGATATTATTTGTGATATTATTTTCCAATGTAAACAAAATGTTATATTTGTGTGTTAGAAATCTCACCTTTAATTTCTTTCTCATTTCTTTTTGGCAGCTGAAAGAGCCCTTGTATATTATGCATGCATATTCACAAATCATTTTCCAGGTTGATCAATTAATTTTAGAAAAAGAAAATGACTGTAGAACTTCATGTTGTGGTTTCCTATGCTGAGAAGACTCCTATTTAAGAGAAGACTAAAGAATGGGTAAAAAGATCAGGGACAGACTAAAATGTGGTCCCAGAGGAAACTGGAGCCCTAAGACTGCCAGCTCAGTGTCAACTCATAAAATATTTATCTGGTCTTGGAGTTGCCAGCAGAAATGGAAGGGGGAGCAGTGTAGCAGTTTGCAAAACTGAAGGTGCATTCCATAAATGTTTTCAAAGATGGTAACAAGGTGACTGAAGTTTCTGCCATGCAAAATTATAATCAGAGAGCATGATTGATGACCCTTGGCTATGCATGTGTCCCATTGGAGAATATGAATTATGATACACCCAGGGGGTGGAGGGAAAGCAAAGGTCAAGGTGACAATGAATTATGTGTGTCAGAATCGGCTACACCAAGGCAGTGCTGGCATGTTAACTCCCAATAAATCCTTTTTAAGTTTTGGAAGTTTGGCTCAAGACTCATGATTTAAATGGGGGTAACTGGCGGAATCCTGACTCGGGACATGTTATTTCAGGCCATCTCCCTGATGCACATCAATGTGCCCCATATTGCCTGCATACAATTGCCTGTCTTTTGAGGCAGGATATAAAAGGAAAACACATTTGAGAGAATAGCACCTAAAGCCATCTTCAATATGTCTCTGTTGCAGGGTGGTTCTGAGACATAAACAGAGACATGCAGGCCTGTGCTCAGCAAACTCAGATCACATCAGGGCAAAGTGGTTGTAAGACTCTGGCCTTTAATAGCTTCAACAGAATTTTCTAAAAATATTAATTTCTAGAACCAATAGTTCTGCAGAATGTACCAAAACCACTAGACATATATAGCTATAGTGCTACAAAGATAAGATTAAATTACCTCTTTTCATTTATGAACTCTGGTACCAGACCCATGTGAGAACTCTAGCAGAAATCTATCCACAACAGATTTCAAACTCCATTTCCTCTAAAATGTTGGTAACTACCATTACCTGAACTAATTGAGAGCCATTATCTGCTGCTTTAACTAAAGGCCTCCTGTGATTGCTAATGCTCTTTAATATGAGAAATAGCACACAAGAGATGCAGTCAGAGATGAGATTGAACTGACAGCTAAAAATACAGAAGACACGCCGGGGAGGCTATTTAATTCATCATTCCAGAATATGAATGGAATTATATGAGATCATCTTCCAAATCAATGGAAATAACAAAGATTATTTCTGGAGAAGGAGGTCAAAACTCAACAATACTTTACTCAGATTTACATGGAACTTGTTCTGTTTATAATGCAGACTCACTGAGCTACTTCATGCAAGAGTCATGGGTTCTACTAAAATAAGATGGGTACTCTGATGCCTTACGGACATATGGTAGCCAGAAAACTACATCTAGGTAGAACACAATATTATTACAGCTGCTGTCTACATAATACTATTACTGTTTATTACTGTAGCTCTGTTTACATATATGTATCAATCCTGAAACTGACCTGACTGTGGCCCATTTTCTTTTCTGTGGGAGGAGGTCTTCTTTCCTATAGGAGTTTCTTACCACAGGCTTCAGGCTGACACAGCTTGGAGTTGAAAAGGGGGGTAGAGGTAAATGTAGGTTTGTAGTCAAAACAACTTGGCTCTTCGATGAGTCAGGGACATTCCAACAGTTGACTGACCAGAGGAGGAGGAGATATCTAACCAGGCAACCAGCTAGTATCCAGATTGGACAATGTGATTAATTGTTTTGGGAAAACAGGAAACGTTTACTTTTAATGTGGTAGAAAGCATGGGAATATTCAGGGTTGGCTTTCCACCAGCTGTGTCAAGATAGTTAGGATATGTGCAGAGTAACCCTTGTATAAAAAGGATATGCACACGGAAATGGTTTATGAGAACAGTTATGAATAAATATACAGCCATACAGAGTTAAACAAGTTGTGTTAATGTTTATTTGAAGAAATAGCACAGTCCAATAAACAGTCCATGTCATACACGTTTTTAACAGTCCAGAAATATCCAGTTATAAAGACTTCTTACCGGTTTCATGTCTTTTACAGCAGACAAATATGAAACCATAATACAACAGATAATCTTCGATATCAACAAAATATCAAACTAAACAGGCTTACTCAGTATCGGTCCTTAGTAAGTATCAAGATGGATCATCAGTGAAAATGAGAGTTAAACCATAATCTATAGCTCCCTCTTATGGCAACTTGAAGATAATCAACCAACCAGAACACAGCATAATACATTATAGTATTTTTTCTTAAAACTACAAACATATATATTTGTAGTTTATATATTGTCAACCCAACTACGTTATTTACATATACATAACAAAGATGATATTTCCCAATAAAGCTGTTCTTTGAAGAATCAACCTGCATCGGAGTTCATCTACAATGGGGGTATTACTTGGAACGTTGACAATATGTACTTGATTATATGCATATTCTTCCACTGGTTATGAAGTCCTTTTCCCCACACAATAATGTGTAACACATCTCTACTGTACATTTTTCATGTCCTAACACCAAAACATTAAGTCTGCCCCCACCCCGTCTCTGGCTGCTGCTCCTAAAGGCTAAGAAAATTCACAAAGACTTGACATCCCAATTTATTGAGCAGCTACTGGAAACAGTGAAGTCCCCCACTGCTCTAGAAACTTCTCAAACAGAATTGCTTCCATGCTGAACAAAATATATGTATATAACCTCACATACTCTTGTCATGAATAAATTGATCCCATACATTAATGATCTCCTAGTCCCCTGGATTTTGTAGGTGTCAACCAGGAAATGGAAACCACAGGAAGTGGGATGAGCTTCAAAAGGAATAGTTCTCTAAAATCTCATACAAGGGTCTACTTGAGTAACAATCCATGAATACCAAATCTACCTAGATATGCATGCATAAATTGCCTTTCTAGTCTAAACCAGACAGGATGACAAATTCTGACTGTTCTTTGATATGTAGGATGTTTCTAAGTAAAAATAAGTAGCAGTGGATATTAAGTGCATTAATTGCCCTGTCAGAAATGTGTCCAGCTTATAATTTAACAGGTGGTAGATTTGCCAATCATTTGCAGAAACTCCATCTGATCAGTCTGTTCTTGGTGTGTCTCAACAAGATAAAACTTGATCAGCTTCCTCGAGCTAGAGCAGATGTGTCCGCAAGAAATTCAGTCTTCCATCCATCCCTTACTGGAGTTTGACCTTATTTCCCCTTTGCTTAACTGTGTTACAATCTGCTTTTCCACCTTTCTCAGTGTTTAAAGCAAACTACAGAAATATCTCAGGGGAAAAAATCATAAAGGGAATGGAATTTTACTAGTGCTGGATTAAAAGCAGCAACTCAGGCTACCATATGAGTCCTAACTGTGATTTTTTTTCTTTTCTTCCTTTGTTTTTCCTCCAAAATAAAGAGAATAAAGGGAGAATTGAAAGTTTGCAGCCATCACAAAGCACTGTCTGAGGAACTTTTGGAAACCATGGAAATAAAGTTAAGACAGCCATTCCAAGAATGGGTGGGAGCCTTTGACATATTGGAATGTGGTCCCATACAACAATATGCAGTTCAAAAATGGGGAAACTAAGGTTCTATCCTTAGGCAAGAAAAAAACAAATGTACAGAATAGGCAGCACCTGGTTCAACAGCAGTTACTATGACAAAGATTTGGGTGTCCTGATGGACAGGACTTAAGTTTGAGCTAGCAGTATGCTTTAGGTGCAAAAAAAGCCAATGCAGTCCTAGATTGCATCAACAGAGTGATGGCATCAAGATCATAGTGTGATGGTATCATTCTGTATCGTACTGGTGAGGACACATTTGGAATAGTGAATTCAGTTGTGTTCTTCATCATTGGATGGCATAAGGACTGCTGTCTTCCAGCCCTACAATTCTGTGATAGCATCTATGATTATTGTTTACATACTCAGCTGATAGCTATCTTGAGAATAGAAAAGAACCATATTTTTCCTCTTCTATAGGAAAAGAGATGAAAGCTGAGTCTTAAAGAAAAGACTTTTCAGAGGAGACATGGAGGTCATGATGACTGACAGGTTAAATGGATACTCAAAAGCACTGACCATTAAAGGTTTGTGGTTGGTTTCAGGAACTCCTACAGCAAAACTCTTGAAGTGGTGCAGTGTGGGAACAGGAAGGCCCACAGAAAGAAGAGGACTATGATGGGGCAAAATACAGGAACAACCTTGGAGGACAGGTACAACCAAGGGAACAGACAAAAGGCAACTTAGTCCACAATAACAATGTAAATAGGGCAAGCATCTCAGAAGGGATTTATCTTACTTTTTTGAGCTATAAAGGTGACGAGAGGAGAAATATATTTTCAAAATTGTAGGATTCTTTCAATGCAACTTTACAATAAAGTGGAATTATGGTAGGTCTTTGGGCTATGTTCCCTGAGTGGTCTAACTCACAATGCCAACACTCAACTATTCAATGCAAATGACTTCTGGGAAGCCAGAAGAAAGAGGGAGATCATGTTCTTCTGGACAGAAGCAGAGACAAAGAGGGGAATGTCAATTATCTGCCTTGCTTCTTTCAAAGTAGGGAGTAGGAAGGGGATTCATGGATAGCAATAGATGTTTTCAATCCACCCTTAAGTTGCATACATATTAACTAGAGGAGTAGCTCACTTTAAGATACCTAGCCAGAAACACTTAAAGTAACTCAAGCCTATTTCTATGGCTTAACTGCTGCTGATCAGGAGACAGGAGGCCAGGTGAAGTGGCCCTCAAGAGTTATTGCCTGGAAGCAAAACCAGGAGCTTTTCATAACTTGTTGACTTAATGAAAGAAGGGGGGTCGGGGGAATCACAAGTGTGTTGTCAGTTGAAGCATACCTCAGAACCCACAAAGCAATCATAGCATAAAGCATAATTTTAAAATACATCATTAAGCTTATACCATACAAAACAATATTGATCTGTCTTTCCTCTGCAATGATAGCTCATAAACAGGAAGCAAAGACATATTTGGTGATTTAAGATTTTAAATTTCAGACATCATTACCTTCTAATGTAGAAAAATATCAATTTCTGCTGTCACCCCCTCAGTATTCTTGATGGTATTCTTCATACCATGAACACTTTCATGAGAGGTGTTTTTTTGCATATAATTCAAAAATAAAATCCTCAAGGTGAATTGTTCCTAATAATAGCATGTTAACAAATTTTATGGCTATCAGATCAAGACAATAATAGGAAAACTATATCATGAAGCCCTTTTAAAACAAGAGGGAAAACCAGAAAATATTTGCTCTTGTGAAAAAGAATCTTATACAATTACAGCTATTATTTTATATGGCTTTTTCTAGCTCTTTTTTCTGAAATTTGTATTACTTGATAATTTATGAAAAATATTATAGGCATAAATAACATGAAGGATAGGCCTAAACCACTTGATTAATTGGATGCCACTAGTGCATCTGAACAAAACTCTGCAAATGAGTGATGTTTTAACTAAACATTCTGCCATTTGTAATTTTAAGCAATTCAAATTATTTTTAGAAAAATTAGGTCTTTTTGCATTTTAAATATTTGGGAATAGTAATTCCAAAATAAACAAATAAGCTTTCTTAATTGGTGCCTGTGGATATATCATTTTTTAAAAATCAGTCCCAAATTGTGACAGCTTGATAAAATTCACACTGACCTTGTGTAAAAAGATGAACACTCTAAACAAGAATATTATTTCAAATCTGATAGAATCTACTTGCACAAAGTTACTAAACTCTTTAAATTCTTTTAGGTTGAATGAAGAAAAATATGTATGTTCTTTTAAAGGAAAGACAAACCCTTAAAATATGCATAATAATTAAGATAGCAATTAATAGTTTAAAAGTGTCATTTGTTTATATTTCATATTTTTAAACCTCCTATCTCCCTCAAAGAGAGGCTTAACAGCCTCTTATAAAGTGAGACTGTGCAAGATAATCCCAACTAACAAAGTTTACCTGCCAGGGATGGTGTCAATGTTTCTACATTCAAGTTTAACAACAAAGATAATAATTTATGATTTCCAGCGTCGTTATTAGCTGTCAAAATCAGTTATGTAGTCATCATTAAAGGAAACTAGAAAAATCTTATTTTAAAAATTTTTAATTACAAATCTCCAATAGCACTAAGTAAAAAAATCTCAATATATGTCTTATCTATTCAATTGAACTTATATTTGGACCCTTTTGTGTCTTCACAAAGTAGATCTTATGTCTATTGTTTCTTGAGCTATTTTGGTCCTCAACTCTGATCAATGTATATGTGAAATGTATCTGCTACTTTGGTCAAAATACAAAGATTAATAATTCTCAATATGGACACACATCTCTCACTCATTATTTAACTGTTCCTCTACATCTGTTGAATTCGATATGAATTTGATCTGTTACTTCATTAAACTGAAGTATTACAAAGTAATAGAGGAAAATAAAAATGAAAGATAACACATAGGGATTACAGAAAGGCAGCTAGTGATATTATTTCTTAACGTTTTATCTATAAAATAAATTTTCACTGTTTATATGACATATTCTAACATTTTCGGTCTAGAAATCTAAACCCCTTCCATAATATCNAAAAAAAAAAAAAAAAAAAAGAAAACCACCCCAGCAGCTGAAGAAGAAAACAATTTGCAAATAGATTTTAGTACTTTAAAAAAATTGGGGAGGGCCTGTTTTACAAGGGGTGGGAACTAATGTTGTAGCAATGTATTAATGTATTAATCAGTATTCAATTAGGAGGGATCATTTTTGTGGGTTTTCCCCCCTTTTTCTTTGTTTTTTTTTCTTTGTTTTGGGGGGGAATATTTTGTTTTGTATTTTGTGTTTTAGCTTTATCTTAAATAAAATAAAAATGGAAAAAAGTAATGGAAAAAAGAAAAACAGAAACAGGTAGTCCTCTACTTACAATAGTTCATTTAGTGACTGTTCAGACTTACAACAATCCTGACACAGTGATGCATGATCGTTTTTCATACTTATGATCATTGCAGCATCCCCATTGTCACGTGATCAAAATTTGGACAGTTGGCAATTGACTCATATTTATAACGGGTGCAGTGTCCCTGGGGTCATGTGATCACCTTTTGCAACCTTCTAACAAGCAAAGTCAATAGGAAAGCCAGGTGCTCTAAACAATTGTGGTACCAACTTAACAACAGCAATGGTTCATTTAACAACTGTGGCAAGAAAGGTCATAAAATGGGCAAAATTCTCTTACCAAATGTCTCACTTGGTAGCAAAAAATCCATTGTGATCATAAATTGAGCATACAGTGTAAGCATACAGCCACTATGTAGGACAGGTAGGCAGAAGACTAGCAAAGTGCACCTATAAACATCAAGTAGGCGTCAGAAGACACAATGAAAACATCTTCAACTCACAGTACAGCAACAAGTATAATTTCATCAGGGAAACTATGTGCATCCTAGACTAAGGTAAAGCCAAAAATGCTGGGGTATTCCTGGAAGCTTGGCATTCAGACAAAGAAACCATTATTTATTGATTTGATTTGATTTGTCAATCACTTACAAGATAATAGGTATAAGTATAAACATGAGTACACGTACAAATAAATGGGGACAATAGGACAGGGACGTGCACTTATGCATGCTCCTTACAGACCTCTTAGGAATGGGGTAAAGTCAATAATGGATAGTCTGAAGTTAAAGGAGTGGGGAATTAAGGATGTAACAAGTGAGTCAGGTAGTGCATTCCAAACATTAACCATTCTGTTGCTGAAGTTATACTTTCTGCAGTCAAGTTTGGAGCTGTTAACATTGAGTTTGTATCTGTTGTGTGCTCTTGTATTGTTGCAGTTGAAGCTGAAGTAGTCATTGACTGGTAGGACATTGTAGCAGATAATTTTGTGTACTACACTTAAATCCAACCATAGGCGGCATAATTCAAGATTGTCGAAGGCCAAAATTTCAAGTCTGGTGATATCGGGTATTATGTTGCGAGCAGAGGAGTGTAGTACTCTTGTTGTGAAATACTTCTGGACTCGCTCAATTGTATTAATGTCTGATATACAGTGGGGATTCCAGACAGATGAGCTATATTTGAGTATTGGTCTAGCAAAGGTTTTGTATGCCCTAGTTAATAATTCAGTATTTCCAGAGAAGAAGCTTTGTAAGAGTAGCTTTACAACTCTTAATGCCTTTTGCCAATGCTATTACAGTGAGCTCTAGCACTTAGATCTTTAGCTACTCTGAGGTCCTTGACAGAGTGAGGGTCATCAATGAGGTCATATCCACCTAGCTTGTATTTGGTGTACTGATTTTTTTTAACCAATGTGTATAATACATAGAGATAAACTATGTTTACCCACCATTCAAAAAAATCAATTAAAAAAAGCTAGAAAAAATTGAAAGACCAAAACATCAATCTATGTGTAATAATGGGATATCTTATCCCAGGCACATCTCTTTACTTTTGCTTATACTGAGTTACAACTGCCATTTTAATATCCATTTCCCAGTTTGAAAAGATCCACTTAGAGCTTTTTAATTTAACTCTAATCATTATCAACACATTTAACCTTCTTTGCAAGACTGTAGAAAAGTTAGGAGAACAAGTCTGAATTCCTTTTACTGGTTTATCTTATTCTCTTCAAAGCAATACCCATTATGTTTTCATCTATCTGACTTACATTATCCATGTAATAGTATGGAAACTTTTCTCTGTTCATTCATTGATCTTTAGCTGGAATATTTATTTCAACTGACCCCATCAAGGAGAGAGAAAAAATAAGGGAGGGAGGCAGACACTATGGTCATTTTGCAGACTAACAATAACAACTTAAAGAGAGATCATCTTTTCTGCTAACCTACTTTGATTTGTACTTTTTGCCTGGCAGTAGCTTCACCAGACAGTGTGGTTCATGCGGTGAGCCTGGGGATATAGAATCTTCTATTCCTTTTCCAGTCCAGTGGATCCACACCTCAAATTTTATTATCTCATCTCACCATCTGTTTGGATCTAATGAACCCCTTGGGCAATTCTTTCCTTCCCCAAAGGACAGAGATTTCAGAGAACAGGATAAGCTGAAGAAAAACTGCAGCAGTATTCAATGAGATACTATGGACTAAAACAGATATAATAACTTATAGCCATCTGCATATTGTATGAACTAAAGTGAATACAACCATCTGGGAAAATATTAGGTGGATTTCAGTGAGTGAGATGGAACAATTGTCAACCAGAAGATAGATTCAAGCTCAGGTCTTTGAAATATACAAGCAATAGGTTGAGATCAGTAATTCCACTGAAACATCTGTGAATATCATGCACAGCAACACATCAGTTAAACTGAAAGTTAAATCTGAAAATTAATGAGAGAATAGGAGAATATGCAATGCCAGATATACAAAATGTTTGATGGATAGTAAACTAAATGTTTTTCTGACAAATAGTCTAATGAAAACTCTTAGATGTGCACTATTTTTGTGTCATTTTCTAATAAATATTTGGCATTATTTGAAATGTCCTCATTTACAGAAGGACTTCCAATCTTCTTTCTACAACTTTTCATAGAAAAACCATCATCATTTGAATGAACATCATCAGCATAATCACCTAAAAATGAACTGCCAAATCTTTTGAAATTTGCTAAATTCTAAAGATAGCTCTGTTCACAACCTATAGCTGAAAAATCGTGTAAAAGGTTGTTAACCCAGCCAACAAAAAAATCACAGTTCTTCTACAATTTCAAACCTCTTTTCTTGCATATCCTGAAGGATTGCAACTAGATCTTCTCAAGCCCCACCACCACACTCCAAATTTTCAAATAGACATTTCATCTCAAATAGTCCACAGAGCTATCTTCTGGTAGTGAGATGGTTAACCCTAAGCAAATCTGAACTTTATTCTGGTCAGTTACCACTTTTATTCCTAAAACTGAGGGTGGGTGAACTATCCATGTATTTACACTCTTGGATAGATAAAACAAATATAGAATTTAAAATTCAGAAACCCCAATAAAACACTAATGTAAAGTGTAAAATACAGAACAAACAAAACATAAAAGCTCGGAAACAATTCATAATGAAAAGAGGATCTCACCTGGCTTCTGCAAGCCATAGCTATTGCAGGAAAGTTGGTGAATTTTGTAGTGGTTTTTCAAGTTACGATGTGCAGAAGGAAGGTTGTAATTTTATCAGAAAGAGAGCTAAAGTTTCTGATAAATGGGTTCATGAGTGCCAGATACCATGGGTAGTGCAATGGACAGTCAAGCAATACATGAGTGATTGACTCCACCTCTATATCTGAAAGGAAGCACTAACAATTGTTGTGTGGAAGACTTGTTCTGTTCATTCGAGTCACTGTACCAATTCAAGTCAAGGTAAAGTGTTTCCTGTGTGAGATATTCAGGGTTTTATAGAAGTAGTCAGAGATTATCCATGGAGAACTTGCAATTGCACTATCATAGGTATGGATGATTTTGACCCTGTCATTTTATAGATCAGAAAATTTGTTTTGATCATTGTCCAATAAAAATACAATTAAATGAACAACACAAAACTATCTTCTAACAACAAGAACTATTAGCAAACATTTCTGTGTGAAGCTTACACATAATGTAGCAACATTTTGCTATTTTTAGAGAAATAAATTGATTACGTGATCAGATAGTGCAAATAAAAACTATCAGAATGCCCCAGGAATTTAAATAAAAAAAGTAATCAACTGGTGGCAAATGTTCTTGTAGAACTGGCAATGTAGAAACATGGGTTGTGGTTTTTTGGCACTTGTATCAAAGAGGCAGCATCAGGTTTTATATGGGGGTTTCCTTTATTTCCCTTCCAGAACAATTGTGGGAATAATATTAAACTGAGCGAAAGATAATTTTCCTAAATTTGGGGATGTTATATGATATAAATATGAGGCTGATTTCAACACTAACATTTGGTTATGTGCAATTATGTTATGAGAGAAGGCAGCAATTTCTCATACTCATTTCTTGTTAAGGTAGCATCATTGGAGAAACATTAGAGGCTCAGTTTCTTCTGGATTATTAATTCCCAGGAAGATTTGTAATTATTTGCCAATATTAGATGCGTCAGCCAGCTAGGACTGTGGTGTAGTTTCAACCAGTAGGTTGCAAAAATATTTGTCTTGGGATTACATTCAGATTTACTTGACTCCTGCTTCCTGTTGAAGTACTCCATTTAGAAAAACAGCAGGTAACCTGGAAGATACATCTAAGACATTTTGTTTGAATCCTTTCTGAAGTGATCATGCTGTTATATGATCCCAACTGAGCCCTATATACTAATTCTGTTTTGGCTTTAGCTGCAAAAATCTCAACTGTAATAGGAATAAACTGTTCCTCTGGATAATAAATTTATATAGCTAATGCAGATCTCTGTGCATTGCAGGATACATCGAAATACAATTATTAATTTCTGATTTCTGAGACTTGAAAGCCTACTACTAGATATCTAAAAACCTTAACCTTTCCAATAGACTTGCCATCTTCTCTGTTTTGGGGTATTTTGCAAGTTGGGATCCAGATCTGCTCTTTCTGTTCAATTATGGTTTTGACTGGGCTGAGAGACACAATTGCCTGGAGTAAAATGCCATAGTATATTAGAATGGAATCAATTGCTTTCTCATGAATAAGGAAAACCTATTCAATGGGGAGAGCAGAACCAAAGACTGACCACAAAGGATTTGTTTCAGTGCAGATCTGAGGTTTGGCAAGCCCCAGGAGAAATGCAGCCAAGTTCTAACCATTTGAACTTGAATGTGGGACATGGAATATGGATTTCAGAAATTGGATTGGATTGAATGGGCACTAAGGTCGGGCATCCATATAATTCTTTATAAACAAAGAATTGTAGATCATATAACTGTAACTCCAGGACCTCTTCTTCAAATAGTTTTATTGTTGCAGGAATGTAAACATTGTCACAACGATTAGTGTAAAAAGTCAGCACCCACCCCTCCTAGAAGAATGAAATATTTTGGGAAATATTTAAAAAAGGCAGAATATTATATTTCCCCAAAGGGAAAAATTGAGAAATGTTTTTAGAGGCAGAAAGAAGCTCCCACTTTCCTTCATAGCCCACAGCAGATGTCAGCACTTAAGAGATAAAGAGCTTATTGAAAGAAGCCAAGTATCTAGTTGGCTCTATTCATAGGCAAAGCAAATACTTCAGGCAGAAATCAATTCAAGACAGGATAATTTGAAACTCCCTGCAGCAAGTTCTGAACAAAGGTAGGATTCGCCCTCAGCCACAGTAGGCACTGTTCAACACCCTTTCAGTTGCACCTCCCCCAGCAAACTTCAACCAAACCAGGGAGCTCAGACAAATAAAAAGTGCAAAGAAAGTATAAACCCACCTCAACTCCATTTTGTCAGCTGCACCAGAACCATGAATGCTGGTGGCTCTGTTCATCATTAAACATTAAACCATCTTTCCAATCAGCCTCCATGTTTCCATGGAGTCTTTCTCCCAGCTTGAAACTGAATCAGATGGATATTTCTTTCCACATTAGCATATCACATTAGAAACTTTTTGAACTCTAATAAAAAGTTCACTCAGTTGGTTGTTCCAGTGGTTAGAGGTTTGGAAGAGATGCCTCAGTACTTGAATTAATTGAAGAATAAAATGGGTGTATGCCTATGTGAGAGAGTGAGTGAATGATAGTTTTGTTCTTTCCATTTTCTATGCTTGGGGAATCTTGGCTGGTGAAAAGTTCTAGAATGATCTCGAGCCAGTGCCCCTCATTTGGTAGAACAGGAAATACTAAGCAGATGAATCTTCCTCTTCTGCAACAGAAATAGGTTATAAAGCACATTATTTACTTCTGTGGGCCCATTATAGTATGCCTCATTAAACTAAAAGACAAAACCAGTAGTTTAAATGCTCCAACAAAAGTGAGAACACTTGCACCCACAGAAATTAATTATTATCAGTCACTATAAAGAATGATTTCCCCAATTTTCCAACACAGAATTATCCATCTGGGTATGAGACAGAAAAAGACCATAAAAATGCAAATACCAAAAGCTATACAGAAAGCTACCTCAAGTTAAAGAGAACCACAGCTCCCACTTAATCAGCTAAAAATGCATGGCCACATCTGAAGTTTCCAGTATCTATTAAAGGGATCAATCTAATCCCTATGATTGGGATAATCCATTTTATTTTAACTCTTGTGTATGCAAGAATGAATTTGAAAAGAGAAAATAGTCTAAATCAATGAATTCAACAATACATTTTGGTGTTCAGTAAAACATACTCTTATGAAACAGTGCATACAGTTTTAGATCATTTAGACAATATTCATCATTTTCAAAATATTTCCAATACATTTTCTCTCTTTTTAAATTACATTTATTATTTTGCTTACGATGCATGGAACTTTTAGCCAGCTCCCCAGAGCTAAAGAATCCACTTTGTGGGGTTCAAACAAGCTTCAAACATCCAGTATCCCTGTAGAATGTCCCATTTTTCAAAGCTTGTGTATTCAATTGGAAACTTTAAATGATCTAATTTTATGCACCCCAATGTAAGGGATATATCAGTAATAAGTCCAAATGAGCTGAATAGAAGTTAACTTTGTGACTTGTAAAGTTCAATGTCAACCAAGCTGTTGATTCCTCTTATTCCATAGAGGTGCAGAGGTTAGAATGCAGTACTGCAAGCTAATTCACTGCTCACTTCAGGAGTTCGATTCTGACTGACTCAAGCCTTCCATCCTTCCGAGGTTGGTAAAATGAGGACCCATTTGGGGGGGGGGGCAATATGTTGACTCAGTAAACTGCTTAGAGAGGACTGTAAAGCACTATGAAGCCATACATAAGTCTAAGTGCTATTGCTATTCCCATATTCCATATAGTAGAGTCCTGTATAAATTTTGGATTAAAAGGCATCCATGATTTTGAACCTTTCCCCATGATTCACAAGTGGCAAGCTGTAATGCTTCTACCATATAATTTGTTTACTTTAAAAAATGTGACTTAAAGTTTGGCTGTAGGTCAAATTCAAGTGTTAGAAATTTGATTAATGGAATGAACTACTTCTCAAATGGACTTCATTGCTAAAGGAAAATAACTATTTGGTATCAATGTCTATCTGGGCATCTATCAAAATGGTTAAACAAATCAACTAATCAAATATTTTTTCCAAAAGGTTTCCAAATATATCTGAAGGGTACCACATAAACACAGATCCTTCAAGAACAGCTGTTTTCTTTCTAATACTGAGCTGGATGTAGACAATTTCTTTGCAATAATAATTGGAGTCAAGTGCTCTACAACCAGTGGTATATTGATGAATGTTTAACAACTGGCTCTGCTGGCTCCATTGTTGTTGTTATGTCACAATTTACCAAACAGCTGATTGACACCCTTAAGCATTTTGACTCATGACACCTGCTATGAATGGGAATCTCAGAGGACCCCGATATCTTTTCATGAAGCTTAAAAGAGATGTTCTAAGAACCTTCTCAGATGCCGTTGCAAATCTGCTCCTTTTTTATAGTTTTCAGAACTTTGATTTGTTGCACCCCTTCTGTGGTGATTAGTCATTAATCCTTGTTGCTTCCTCTTTGTTGCTGCCCTGCTTTTTGTGAGATTTTGTGGTTGGAGAAGCCTATTTTCTAAAAAGGAGATGGGTCAGTTCCCTTATTTTCACATATATGCTTCTTGGAATGGCTATGTGGTTTCAGTAGCCTAAATAATTTTGACTTCTTTTAATCAGTATGAGGACCAACTTCTACATAACGGGCCTGCTACTGTTTACTGGTAAGTAAATAAATAAAAATAAATAAACAATCAATTTTGATCACTAGATTTGATACTTTTAATTTTAGCTCATTTTATGAAGGAAGTCAATTATCATGTAATTATGTACAACAAAATGTGTCTCAGTTTATGAACATTTTTGGAGAATTTCTAAAGTAATATGTTTCTATAGTTGCCAAGATTGGTAATGAAAAATGAATATTTTACCCAACTTAAAGCAATACTGAATTGCTTTGGGAAGTCTTCTCACCCAAAATGGTCTATTGAAAAAATAAATTAAAAAGATCATAGCTTCTTGACCTCAGGAGAAGACAGTTTCCAAATAGATAACTATGATTTGCAGTACAAGTGGGCAAAGATTCAGCCCAAAATTTATTTTGCCAATATACTAAGTACAAAGCAAATTTAATTGTTTCTTGATCACCCAAACATACTGAGTCTACATGGTGGATAAATTGTTAACAGGCAGGAATACTAGTATTTTTCAGAAATAGTAGAAAAAAATAAGCACTACATTTAGACCCACCAAAACCTGTGTCTTTACCTTGGACCTGTTGAAAGCTCAACTTTTACATTTCATTCAGATATCATAATAACCCTTTCACAGGTTGGCAAACATAATAGCTTGAGTGACACCAAACTGAGCATAACACAACTTCAGCATAATATAGTCTTCAAACTTTAATCAAATCTCTCTCGTCTCCCTCCCCCCCTTCAATTTCTGTAAAAGATTTAAAACACATCCCTGTTTACAATAGCTATTAGACTTAATTTCCAAGACTTCATTGAATAATTATTTCTCACTATCTAAAAATGATTTTGATTTTTATCCCTCTGCAATCTTGTGACTCTGAATAATCACGTCAGACAACCTCAGAATCAAAACAAGAATCCAAACCACAAAAACAAAACTGAAATAGAAGAGGAAAATAATAACAAGAGGAATTAATGCTACTTTCCAAAACATATGCATGTGTGTATGTGTGTGTACATATATAGTGTTGAAGCGCGGGAAATCAGGAGACAGGAGACCAGCGTAACTTTAGTTCTTTATTCAAGGTATAGATCTGTGTGTCCTTTAGCGAGCCACGGCAGCTCTTATAGAGTTAGCCAGCGGCTCTCACCCAATGACAGCTTTCTGAATCTCCCGCGATCAGTTCGTCCAATCACAGAAGATTCCTTACTAACCAATCACTGTCTTGTGTCTCGGCCAATTACAGTGCAGTTCATTTCAGCCAATCAGGTTAGGGTATTACAAGCATGTTAATATGTAACACCCCTCCCCTCTTGGTATGGTCCATCCTAACATTCCTACTCTGAACGTAGTCGCGTAAGTAGGCAGGGCTTTTTACTTGCCTACTTAACCTGCACAGTTCAGTTGCGGCGTGGTCTTAGCGAGTTCAGAAGAGATCTTTTGTTGCTCCCGCTCTTCTCCATGGAACCGCCTGGAAAAGTGAGTCAGGCCTTTTGCCGCAACTCCACCCAGTCTACTGGGTTTGGTCGAGTTGTCGGCTTCTTTGTTCCCGGCTGGTCTTTCTGGGCTGGTTGAGCTGGCTTGACTGTTCCTTCCAGGCAAGATTCCGAGAGGGTTGTCTTCCTCTGGTACCCTTTGGCTGTCTTCACTTTCTGGTGAGTATTGATGGTTTCTTCTTTTATTTAGCGGTGTTTGTATTTCTGGTTCGGTTTGTCGTTGTCTTGTAATCGTATTTTCTCTTTCTTTTTTGATGATTGTTTGGGGTTTTTCCCCCCCCTCTACTTTTTTGATTAGAGTCTGTTTCTGAGTTTTGTGGGTTTTCAGTGCTGTTTAAAATTATTCTTGATCGTATTTGGTCGATATGCCATTTCCAGTTTCTTCCGTCCTCTGTTTCCAGCCGGTACGACCGGGGGCCTGTTACTTGGATTATTATAGCGGGCACCCATAGTGGATCCCCTGAAAATTTTTAGCGTAGATCGTGTCTCCCAGATTAAATGCCCGGTACCGGCTGGAGGAGTCTGGTGGTTTTTCTGGATTGTAAGTCGGGTGAAGTCTGTCGAGATGGGATTGGAGTTTTCTTCCATCAGGAGTTCTGCCGGGCTTTTATTGGTTTTGGCACTTGGTGTTATGTGCTGTATTGTTTAATAGTTTATTTATTTTGTCGTGTATGTTAACAGTGTCCATTTTTTCTAAAGCGTCTTTGGTGTATCTGACCATTCGTTCTGCCGCGCCCGTTCACCACCGGATGAACGGGCACTGTCAATGTGTGTCGGATTCCCCGTTCTGTGAGGAATTGCTCGAATGCCAGTGCCAAATAAATTGTGGCCCATTGTCAGATACTATCAAGTCAGGTAGGCCGTGGGTGGCAAAAAGTCTGTTTAGTTGTTTTGTAACCACATCCATCGTGGTAGATCGCATTAGGCTTACCTCCAGCCAGTTGGGGTAAGCGTCTACTGCGATCAGGAAAGTGTGCCCTTTTGTGGGTCCCGCAAAGTCTATGTGGACCCTCGACCATGGTTCCTTGGTGTTTCCCACTGGAGGGTTGGTGCTTCAGGCAGGTTGGTCTGGATTGCTGACATTTGTCACATGTAGCCACCCAGATTTCAATGGTTTTGTCTATCCCTGGCCACTATATGTAGCTTCCGGCCAGGGATTTCATTTTCACAATGCCCAGGTATCCCTCATGCAACATGTGTAATATGTTTTTTTGTAAGCTGTCTGGAACTACCACTCTATCACCCCATAGTATACAACCCTTTTGGGAGGATAATTCAGTTTGCCAGTTTCAGAAGGGTTTAAACTGGCCACTGCTTTCTGTTTCTGGCCACCCTTTTACCACCCAGTTCAAACTCACACCAGTTTGCCATTTTTTCTCATCTCTCTCACAATGTCTGAAGTGGTTGTTGGTAGGTTGGGCAATGTCTCTATTTGCAGGGTGGATGTGGTGGGTGCAGGGTCCATCTTCATAATCTGTTAAGGGGCAACGGCTTAGTGCATCGGCATGCGAGATGCATTTCCCTGGGAAATGTATTAGTTGGTAGGTATAGGCGGCAAGGAACTCAGACCACCTTGTCATCCAGAGAGACAGTATGTTGGGGGTGGCCTTGTTTCCCGCCAGGATCCCCAGTAGTGGTTTATGGTCGGTGATGAGGGTGAAGTCCCTACCATATAAGTACTTGTGAAACCGCTTCACGCCTGTAACCACTGCAAGTGCCTACTTGTCGAGCTGGCTATAATTTCTTTCTGCCTTTGATAGTGTTTTTGAGAAGTAAGCAATTGGTTGTTTCTCTCCCGTCTGGCAGGGTATGGCTTAGTATAGCTCCGATGCCGAATGGAGAGGCGTCGCAGGTTACGGTTAGTGGTAGGGTCTCGCTGTACTGGATGAGGACTGATTGTGATGTGAGGAGATCTTTTATGTTCGGAAGGCGGCCTCTTCCTGCTTGCCCCAGCACCAGACGGATGTCTTGTCAAGTAACCTATGCAGAGGTTCCACTGTGTTGCCTTCTGTGGCAAAAAACATTGTAGAAATTGATTAGTCCCAGAAAGGCTTGTAATTCTGCCTTATTTTGAGGTCTCAGGCTTCCTTTATTGCTTTTATTTTGTGTGTGGGGGGGTGGATTCCATCTTTGTCCACCAGATATCCAGAAACTCAACCTTTTCAGTGCATAACTGGCACTTTTCTTTTTTGACTTTAGTCCTGCATTTTTAAATTTTTATAAGGACTTCTCTGAGTCGGCTTCTCAATTGTCTTTTGTCTTTGGCCACTACCAACATGTCATCAAAATATGACACAACTCCTTAATTCCTTGGAGTAACGCTCCATGAGACTCTGGAACACCCCTGGTGCCACACTGACTCCGAATTGGAGCCTTTTGCACCGGAAAGCCCCCCTGTGGGTCACGATAGTTTGTGCTTCCATAGTCTCAGCATCAACAGGCAGCTGTTCATATGCTTGCACCAAGTTGAGCTTTGCAAAGACCTTTCCTCCCTGAGTGAGTGTAGGAGGTGCTGGACCACCGGGACTGGTATGCACTTTGTTGCAGCGCATTGTTAAGTGTTCTTTATAGTCCCCACAATTCTCACAGACCCATCTGGTTTGATTGGGGTAACTATTGGGGTTCTCCCAGTGTGCATGATCCAGGACCCCCTTGTGCGATGAGCTTATCTAATTGTTCATCTATTTTTTGTTTGAGGGCGAATGGAACTTGTCTAGGTTTGAGCCGGATTGGGGCAATATTGGGGTTCAAGCTAAATGATATTGGGGACCCCGGTACTTGCCTAATTGTCGTTGAACACTTCTTGGAATTCCTTCATCAGCTCCTCTTCCCAGTCTGTTTCCTCGACATGGTTGATGCCCGTCACCTCGATCCCTAATAGGGCGAACCATTCCAGACCCAGCAGGCTTGGGCGGTCTCTGTCGACAATAGTGAGTGGAAGTAACTTTTCCATGCCTTTTGAAGGTTACATGGAAGTGTCCAATTCCTATTATGGGGATTCTGTTCCCCTGATAGTTTTTAATAGTGAGTCTCTGGTTCTCCAGCTCTTGTTTCTGTAAGCTGGGCACTAACCTCTTAATCATGTCCCAGGACACCATGGAGAGGTATGATCCGGAGTCCACCTCCATTCTGCATGGCCTGCCTTTGATGCTGACCTGCACGTGTACTTTTCTTGCATCTGAGTTGTCTGAATGGCCGATTGTGACCATTTGATGGGTTTCTTCCCGTCATCTGTTTCGCTGAGCCGCTTGCTTTGGTTTTTGCAGTTCCATCAGTTCTCTGCGAATCTGTTCTCGGTTTCTGGGAGGCGTGTTGTCACGTCGTCTTGGGCTGGAGTTCCATTTGTTGTGGCAGACCTTGGCAAGATGCCCCTGTTTTTCACAGTACCAGCAAATGGCGTCTAAAAACCGGCACTCAGAACGGAGGTGGTTACGCCGCAACTGGCACACTGGAAGCCCGACTTACGACTTCTCTGCCGGTCTTGCTCCGCTTGCAATCTGTGATCTCCTCTTCCTCATCGTTGGTGTTGGGTGATAGATTGACGTCCTCGTGGTGCACCGTTGTTGCTTTGTGAGCAGTTTCAGTTCATTTTTTCAGGGGATGTGGTTGGGTTTCTGAGGTTGTTTGCCAGTCCCTTGTGTTCATTAGTCGCATCTTGGCTGCTGATTTCTTCGTGGCTTTGGCTTGGGTGGCTTCAGCAATGGTTTCGGTAACTGTAAATGTCTGCTCGAGCCATTAGCCTGCTCTGGAGCACAGGGTCTTTGAGACCAAGAACCACGTGGTCCCTCAGAGCCTCGTCCATGTCTGAAAAGCCACACATACCTCCGATGTTCCTCAATGCTTCCACGAAATCCCCGATGCTCTCTCCGTCCTTTTGATCCCAACGGTAGAATTTGTGTCACTGGATCAGGTTTGGCACGGCATAGTGGTTCCGAAGTAATCGATCTAGATCTAGCCAAGTCATTTCCTTCACGTCCTCTGGCTTGGCCAACGCTTTGGCCATCTTGAATACAGCTGGTCCGCAATGGGTCAGGAACACAGCTCTCTTTCGGTGGTCGTTTGCATCCTTGAAATTGTTGCTCTCGAGGAACATGAGGAATCTATCGATGTAAGATTCACAGTCCTCGTTGCCTGGTCGAATGGTGCGGGTGGCAAGGTGCTGCTGGCCATCTCGTCGGTTGTTCAGCTCGGTTGCCACGTGCCCGACTGGTCTCTTTGTCTCAGAATCCCACCTTCATCACCAGTGTTGAAGCGCGGGAAATCAGGAGACAGGAGACCAGAATAACTTCAGCTCTTTATTCAAGGTATAGATCTGTGTGTCTTTAGCGAGCCATGGCAGCTCTTCTTATAGAGCTAGCCAGTGGCTCTCACCCAATGACAGCTTTCTGAATCTCCTGCGATCAGTTCATCCAATCACGGGAGATTCCTTTCTAACCAATCACCGTCTTGTGTCTCAGCCAATCACAGTGCAGTTTGTTTCAGCCAATCAGGTTAATATGTAACATATAGTGTGTTAGAATACATTGCAAAAGTAAATGAATGCTTCACTTCTGTTTTTCCTGACAGCAGTTTCTTCTGGGATCAGGACATAAAAATTCTATTAATTCCTCCAAAAGCCTTAGTGTATTTAGGAAATGTCTAAGATAATTCAGGAGGAGGTGGTGTTTCTCTCGAAAGATTTGTATAGCTAAAAACAAAGATAATTTCAGTAGTGAGTGACATTTTTGTAAAATGATTATGCAATAACTTTCATATGCAAATATTAATAAATGATATGATTTGAGGATTATAATAAGCAGCTTAATAACCATCAATGCTTCAGCTAAATGTTCTCATTCATTCTAAAATCATATCACAAATTATTCTGGAAGATTTTATGAAGAAATGCAGTAACTCTTTCATGAATCCTCAGCAGATCCTAGTGAACCAGCTTCTTTATATTGATAAATTGGAACCTAAACAGTACTATATCTTAGAACATAGAATCCTAGGAATGGAAGGGAACTCAGAGCTCTTCTAGCCCAACTCCCTACTCAAGGCAGAAAACCTTATATCTTCAAAACATCTAGTTAGTTTAGCTTCTAAAATAAAATAAAATTTAGTTAGTTTAACTCCTAAAATTCAAATACTTAATCTAAATAATCAATTATTTATCTAGCATTACTATTATCTTTTAATATCTATTTTTATTATCCTAGTTGCCCCATGGCAGCAAATAAATTTAACAAATAAATAAAAATATAATAGATTTTGTAATTAAGACATTTCAGAATATCATTGGTTTTCAATTTAAGGAACATATAATCTACTTTTTGTAATATAAATGGCCATCCTCAAAGCCTTTCATTTCAAAAGGCTTCTACATAGCAAACAATCTCATAGGATCTTCAGTACAAAGGACACAAGAAACATTGGGACTTCTATAATTATGGCTGCCACCTTGAATCTTTTTTTACTTCCCTCCTGTGGACATGCTTAACTACATAGAGTGTCACAAAAGAGCAAGATTTGGACTATGAAATGCCAAATTTTAGGGAGAGCCACAGAAGATCAATTTCTTTTTTTGAGGGGGCAGGGAAGAATTAGGCTCTATTCAAAAGTCTAGTTTTTTTTATTTTCCATGACCAAATTTGTTGGAAAAAGTATCAATTTAACAAACTTTATTGTTTTATTTTTGCAGGTATTCTTCCTATGTCTCTTCCATCAAGTGTTTGAAATCATTGTGAAATATATCAAAAGTTTCCATTCTTGTATGCAACTTTCTTGAAACAATACTGTAAAACATTAGAAATACAGGTTAAAATAGGCAAAAAAAAATGTAGAAAAACACCTGCCCACTCTAGACAAGTTGAAACCACCAGGATCAGATGGTTTACACCCCAGAGTTCTGAAGAAGCTTACTGCCATGATTATGGAACCACTGAACTTTATTTTTCAAAGATCCTCAAGCACGATGGAACTACCAGAGGACTGGAAGAAGGCTGATGAGGTTCCCCTCTTCAGAAAAGGGGGAAAATAAGTCCCAGAACTGTAGATTAATCAGCCTGACATCACTACCTGGGAAGATCCTGAAACACATAATCAAGCAATTAATCTGCAAGCATCTAGAAGTAAGCCAAGATATCATTAGAAGCCAGCATGGTTTTGTTAAAAACAGATCATGCCAGATAAAACTTACTGAATTATTTGACAAAGTGACTAAATTAATGGAATAGTGAAATGCTGTGGAACTAATATACTTGGACTTCGGTAAAACATTTGACAAAGTAGACCACAGTCTACTTCTTGGTAAGATAGAAAAATGTGGGCTAGATAGCATCACTACAAGATGGATTCTCAAGTGGGTGATCAGCTACACTCAATATGTAGTCCTCAATGGAACTACATCTACATGGAAGAAAGCATACATAGAGTACTTAGGTGCAGTACTCTTCAATATTTCTAGTCATCCAGAGCAGCTACATAGCAAGATAGAGAACAAATAAATTTAACAAATAAAATAAAACATAAATTATTTTGATGGGGAGATAAAAGGAGAACTCATCAAATTTGCAGACAACACCAAACTGGGGTGAGGGGGAACCAACCAACACTTTAGAATATAGACTCAAGATCCAGAATGAGTGCTATTGAGGTAGAAAATGACATAATTAAATCTCACCCTAGATAAGTGAAGATTTAAAGAATTTTGTGAAAAATGTACCAAGCAAATATTCCATCTTTTGACACCTTAGATAACATTTTAGAAATCCAGAACAGGTCACCCACATAGAAATGTTGATGATGGAATCAAGAAGTCATTAGTCTTGAAACCAGGAAAATCTCCCCAGGCTATATGAGTTTTCAAGAGATTTCTATAAAGCTTTTAAAGAAGTGCTGACTTCTTATTTGAAAAAGCAATTTAACACTAGTTGAAAAGCTGGGGAAAAGTATGGAGTTTTATACTGTAATTTAACCAATTATTATTTTAAATTAAGATTTAAAAAGTATTAATACCTTTAATTATCTCATATTTACCTATAGCTCAGGTAGATTGCAAAAGAATATATTTAACTGAATTCAATTTGTCACAGTAAATCTAAATCTAACTCTTTAATTTTGGGATTTGTAGGCATAAACAAGATGTTTGGTTGAATAGAGTGGATTTATTTATGGTAACATAGAATTAGAATTTGCAAATTGTCTTATGTTATTTATTGAATGATATGCAATTATTCCAACGTAGTTCTGTTATCCACTTCACTATAAGACATGCAAAGTTCTATAGGACTGTATGAAGATCATAAGTTCAAGTAGCAAGCAATGGAGCTCTTTCAACATATAGCAAGAGAATATCCATTACTTGTGCTGTTGCATTGTGGGTCAGTTGCGGTTTTTAGGATAATTCCACAAATGGCACATAACAAAAATATTTCCTTTAAATTACCAGCTGACTCTGTCATTGAAATCAGGACTTTTTCTCTATATAGTGGATGCACCTGCTTTATCAACCAAAGGAGATATATATAGCCACATACATTGGACAGACCAATACAAGAATAAGTACCCGCCTAGATGAACACAAAAATGCAGTAAAAAAAGCTGGAACACACCTCCTTCATAGTCCAACACATTGAAAACCACAGGGTCACAACATCAACTTCATATGGCACTAAAAACCCTAGCCACTATAGAAACCCTCAACCAAGAATCATCATAGACCATAGAGATTGAAAAAAGACCTGGAAAGCTATGAATAGAAGGATTGATTCCACCAGACTGTCAATCATTGGCAAGCCTGCACTCTCAAATAGAAAGATCTCCACACCACAACCAGGCAAACCCTGGGCACAAACAGACTCCCTCTGATAACTCCAACTCAAACACCCCCCCACCAGCACCCAAGTGAAACCCAGCCTGCTAATGAAGAGCAGCTTGCTAATGAAGAGCAGCCATCCTTTCACACCGGAGCCAAGGCTGCCACTGAAAGCCTCCAAACACAAGAACAAAGAGGGGTGCCAGCCAATCAAAGCCACGAAACAGACAGAAGAAACCAGAAACACCAATCCAATCAACTTCCAAGTCCAATGAACACATGACCCAGGCTCATTAGCCAATCAGAATGGACCAGCCTCAAATTTGAAACCAGGAAACTGTGCAGACACACTTCCATACAGAAGCCTGAGGATGGCAGATGAGATTCTGCTGAAACGTTTGCTACAACTTTAACAGAACTACAATGACGTGGGATAATACGCCGAAGGAAGCTTAAACAGCACACACACACACACACACACACCACACACACAATAAACACACACACACCACACACACACACACACACCACACACACACACTACATATTATATATATATATATATATATATATATATATATATATATATTATATTATATTATATATATTAATATATATATATATATATGTTTTTAGTTTCGCTGGGGTACTTACATGCGTGTGCTGTTTAGCTTCCTCCTTCGGGTATTATCCCATGTCCATTGTAGTGCTGTTTAAAGTTGCTTAGCAACGTTTCAGCAGAATCCCATCTCCATCATTCAGGTTCTTGTATGGGATGTGGGTCTCCACAGGCTCCTGACTCGTTTCAAATTCAAGGCTGCCGGCTCCATTCTGATTGGCTAGGAGCACTGGGTCTGTGTTCACTGGACTTGGAGTTTGATTGATTGATGTTTTCTGTTTCTTCTGTCTGTTTTGTGGCTTTGATTGGCTGGCAACACTCTGTTCTTGTGTTGGAGGCTTTCAGTGCAGCTGGGCTAGCTTGCTAATGAATAGCAGCCGTCCTTTCACATGAAGCTAAGCTGCACTGAAAGCCTCCATATATATATATATAAATCCCAAACCCTCTGGCTTAAGAAAGCAATATAACAATAAGAGAGGCAACTTGCTTTCCAGGTGCCTGAGCAGCTGACAGTGGAGACAAACAATTTATGTTTTAAAGTCCAGGGATAATTGAAAATGACCGCTTTGTTGCTCTTGTCATTGAAGCAAGCAGTGAGGAAGTCTGAGATGATTTGGAGGCTCATTTCAATGCTTTTGATAACAGATGGATAGAAACACACAGAAGTAACCTTGCTGGATTACCCTCCTTGTCCCCACCCAGAGAGTTAAATCCCTTAGCCTCTGGCAGGTAAAAACTGTACAGTCTTGACATTCATTTCACACAGTTACTTGTGTGAAATAAGCAAAACTTTTTCTTTAGAAACTGTCTCCATTTCTTAGGTTTAAGAAATGGGGCTCTCTCAGGTGATCTAAGGCTTCTGATGTCTTTTAACTGATCAGGGGCATCTGGGGAGTATATGAATTTATGGATGAAATACAGCAGACACAACATCACAAAGAATATCTTGTAGATTTTGGTGTATATTCCCCCCTGCCACCAGCTGAAATACACCCCAAGCTGTAAACAACTGGTTTGTGTGTTTTGAACTTGAAATGAAATGCCTGAGTTCCTAGATTTTTATTCTGAACATATAATAAAACATGCTACTTTTTCTAATCTCAGAATAAGAAATGTACTTGTTTCTATAAGTACCTTGGTAAATGATGTAGCAAAAGCTGAATTATCATTATTATATTTTAGTGGCCCCATAATTCCTTGTGGGGTGGAGTCTGGAAAACTGAATGGAGCTGAGTGTTTACTGACCAGATGCCCTTCCTGTCACCAATGCGAGTTATATTTTATTTATTTGTTTAATTTGTTTATTTGTTTAATTTATTTATTTGTTTAATTGTTTAATTGCCACCTATTCGCCCATGGCGACTCAAGGTGGTTTACAGAATATAAAACCTCATTCAAAACAATAAAACTAATAAAAACAATCGAATAACTTAATATGGTATAATATAATAAAATCACCCCCCTCCATATTCAGCAGATGGGCACAACGTGCCCAAAGAGAAAAATATCTGCCTCTATGTATTTTATCCTGATTGTGAAGCGAGAGCTTCACCCAAGAGCTGAATTATCATGCTCCCACAATTTATACATTTATTTATGATTTAAATTTATTAATGGTAGAATGCCATCTGAGTAAGTATAAAGCAATTCAACTCACTTGATCTGAAGAAAATCCAAAATGTTTTTGAATGACATAACTCAAACAATTCTAAATATTTCTTTTGGCCACTATTTCCACGCAATAGATTATAGCTACATATTTTCTTAAATTCCACCATTTTCCACCAACCACCATTTCCTTAGATTCATTCTATCCTACGATCCAGATTGAGAAATAAAAATAAATAGGCATCCGATGATTGTTCTTACAGTGGTTTTCTGGCACAAGTTTGAAAGCCTTCTGCCTTGAACGTATCTTTAAATGATAATTAAATAAATGTAATCTCTAGTCTAAATACCACAGATATATAGAAAATAGAGTACTGCAGTATCAAAGGGAACTTTTGGGTTGGGCTTAATAATGGCCCGGATGTTTAAATAAATCAGGGTAGTAATCAGGGAATACCCTTCTTTGCATATTGTTATCCTAAAATAATTATCCACTATCATTTCTATTGATTAGAATAAAATGTTTCTCACCCACTGATGTGCTTAAAGCCACAGTTTGGTTACCAGAAGCAGCTATCCATGAATAAAGAATTTTAGTACCTCCATAATGACTATACATGAGATTTAACAATCATAAAATGAGAGCTTCCTATATAGCTAGAACTTCAATTTAGAGTGAATTGCTAATAAAATACCTATTGAAAGACAAGCTGCCCTTTATTTAGGAGCCGTTACCTTTCTAAGGCTAGTTGACTGCATGGTGTGTGATTTGGGTAATAAAATGTATCCTGCTTAATTCAAGAAAACTAATATCCTTGTCATCTGCCCACAATATTAGTCCATGGCTGTTATCTTATGACTAATAATTAGATCTATTTATTGTCTGCTCCAGAGGAAGAACACCAAGCGCTCAGCTTCTTACAATATGGTAATAAATGCACCAGAGTCAATGATGCAGGAGAAAAAGCTGACTAGAGGACATGAATTACTGTTTTAAGCCATTCACTTAAAACTTTTAAGGGGTCAGTTCAAACACACCCCAGCTGATTACTGAACAATCAACACAAGTCACCCTAAGCTAAGTAACAGAGTTGGATTTTATAGTGCAACTGTATTTAGACAAAGCATGGCATGGTAATTTATGCAGTTAGTATGGACGCAGGTCTTTTGTCATATGTTTCATATATCCCTACTCATTAGGTCTACTGTTGTCTACTCACATCCCGGACATAAACTGTTTCAACTCCTTCCCTCAAAATGACTCTATAGAGCACTGCACACAGAACAACTAGTCACAAGAACAGTTTTTTTCCCAAACATCATCACTCTGCTAAACAAATAATTCCTTCGACACTGTTCAACTATTGCAAAGTCTGCACTATGATTACTCTTAATCTTCTCATCACTCCTTATCACCTATCCCCTCCCACTTGTGATTGTAGGGCTGTAACTTTGTCACTTGTCTCCTTTCGATTTATATTGACTGTTTCCTAGTATGATTTGATTCCTGATTGTACCCTATGACCATCATTAAGTGTTGTACATTATGATTCTTGATTCTTAATGAATGTATCTTTTCTTTTAGATACACTGAGAGCATTTACACCAAGACAAATTCCTTGTGTGTCCAATCACACTTGGCCAATAAAGTATTCTATTCTGTTCTGTTCTGTTCTGTTCTGTTCTGTTCTATTCTATTCTATTCTATTCTATTCTATTCTATTAGCATTCCATCAATTCCAGGTTTTGTTTTGTTTTGTTTTTGTCTCAGCCATGTATGGTTTGTGCTAATACAATAATGTCATTCATATTAATGCAGTTTTTGCATCCATATCAGTTAAATATATATTAAACAAGAAATGCCAGCAAACAGAGAATCAGCCTGTTCTTCTTCCAGATCCTTGAAGCAAGCACCTTTCTCAAGGATAGGTAAGCAGACTAATAAAAAATGTATTAACACAATAGAAAACAAACCAGAAATCAAAGTCTTGGGTATTTGGACAAATGAGAGTTGGGTTTAGATTCCATTACTTTTCAGACAAAAAGTTTTCCAAACCAAATTATTCATTGAAGGAGATGATCCATTAATTAAACTCAAAGAAGGGATCAGCTATTAAAAATGTTCTGTATAACCTCTATTATCAGAAAGGAGTATGCTCTATTGTTAAATTAAACAGAAATGAGGGATCACATGACATCTCTATTGTAAAATGATCTTTGTAAATTTTAATGTAAAAGAATACATGATCAAAAAAAATCTATATATTGAAAATTCCAGTTTGGATTAAAGTGGATTGCTAAAGACTGCTTCAAATACGAGTTAATGAAGTCAATTATCTCACCAGGAGGTTCCTTCTTACACCCTGTTGTGGATCTCTTGCTTTCAGTTTCTGGCCCCTCTGGCCAGCATCCCTACCACTTTCTTTCTCCAATAAATATGCCTTCACAGGGCTGCAAATTGGACAAATGCTGAGTCCCACAATAACATTTTTCTATGCAGAAGTCAGGATACTATTTGCCAGATGGTAATAGTTAAAAAAAAAAGAGTTCCCAGGATGAGATGGATCTTTGAGAATATTTTGAACTTTCGGGAGCTATAAAGCCCTTCCAAAGAGGGGAGAGGGCAACCCATGATCTTCTGGGCAATGACATTAACCCTCTGGAGTGCTGTCCTATCTGCCTCTGTGCAATTGGCAAACCATACACAGGTGCAGTAAGTTAAAAAATGCTCTCTATGGTGCAGCGGTAGAAGGACACCAGCAGTTTTTCATTCAGTTGTTCAGGTAATATAATCTCTGCTGGGCTTTTTTGACCAGTGCTGCAATGTGAGCACCCCAGGTCAGGTCCTCTTTTATGGTAACACCCAGAATCTGAAAACTGGCCACTTGTTTCACTCAGTCTCCATTGATAAGCAAGGGCTGGATGTCTGATCTGTTCCTTCTATAGTCCACGATAAGCTCCTTGATCTTTGGTGTTGAGGACCACATTATTGTCTTCACACCACAAAAGCAATTGGTCCACCTCATCTCGGCAGGCAGACTCATCACCACCCCTGGAGATGAGCTCAACCATTGTTGTATCATCTGCAAATTTAATAATAGTATTACTAGCGTGAGTGGGAATGCAGTCATGCACATAAAGAGTATAGAGTAAGGGACTCTAGAGTAACATTTTTCTGTGCAGAAGTCAAGATACTATTTGTCTTCCAATTCTGTATCAATGTAAGCAGGGATTTTACACTAAACTAGAAATTTAACATTAAGTATGTTAAATAGCTGGGGTGCTGTTGCCAAAACAAAATGCTTTCCCTTGGGAATCAAGGACATTTCTGCACGGGTTCAGAAGGGGGAGATTGAGTTCTTCTGGCAACTGGATAATATGCTGATTGGACCATGTGACTGAGGGTTTGGAAGAAGTGCAAGCTTTCACTTTTAATTAGGTGAAGGAACTTTTAGAGTCCGTTTTCACCAGATCTGTGCCACTATTGTCAGATCCGTGTATCTGTCATTTCTTCAGTGGAAGAAGAAAAGGGGGGGGGAGGCTGATAAAGAAATCCTTTCTTAATGTAACTTATATCGAATTTGTATAACCCAAACATGATATAATGGAGGGAGAAAAGCCAGATGGCCAGAACTATCACCTCTGAGAGGCACAGCCAGGAGATGAGAAGATCATAAAAATTCCACAGTGAAAAGTGTCCTGGGAATCTCTGGAAAAGTTCATTCAAAAAAGGGAGTGGGGGAAAATTAGATATGCACTGTGAAACCTTGAAAAAGATTGTTCCTTACAAAAGGGGAGGGGAGGAATTAACATACTGGCTTTTGTTTCACTAAATACACATTGAGATTAGGGGAAGGGTTCTAAACCCCCTTTTGTATCCCTATATGCCTGAGAGATATCAGACACTGCTTTGAACTCCTATATGAATTGTCTCATCTCAATAAAGGATTCTGTTTTGATACGTTTTCAGAAGTTCATTCTAGCTGAGTGAATGGGAAAAGTTCTGTAGCCTGACAACTATGATATTTCCAATAGAGCTATTCCTTGAGGACTTCACCTGCCTCACAGTTTTGCTTGCTATGGGATTAGTACTTAGAACCCTGATACCAACATGCAAAACTTCCTGAGTACCTTTTGAATCCAATTGCTTGAGCTTTATGAAATGTTTAATTATTTGCCAATTAAATTCCCATTAGTTTGCTCCATTTACTTGGATTATATGTTCATGCTGCTCAAAAAATAATAAATGGATATTAAATAATCTCAATTTTTATGTTCTCTTTTTTCTTCTTGCTTCTATTGCAATGTGCATGTTTATCCTATGCCACAAAGATGCTTCTTTTCATGTGATGACATCTTCATCTGTATTTTCACAGTCTCTCTTGAAGACTTATTTGTACTGGTGAAATTGGCTCTTTTATAAATCCTCAGGTTCGACTGTCATTGGTTGAATTATTCTGACATCATAATTTCAGTTTGACCTCATAAAAGGTAATTTAATGATTGGCAGGAGCAGCTATTTGTTTGAAAGGAATTGTATCTAAAATTCCAGATCAGAACTGCTATAAAGACATTCTCTATACTAATTTACTCTCTTTGGAATGCCATGTATATTATTTACCTCTTCTCTTACAAGCTGTCTGTCACACAGGCAGAAGAAATGTTCCTATGTCCAGGCATGCCAAGATGATGAAATGTTTGCCGCTGTCTACCTCTAACACTACTATTCTATTTAACCTTGCAACTGAACTTCAAAAACCTGCCAAATCATCTGTGGCAGATGAGGTATGAAATAAAGAGAGATAAGCTAAGATGGACATTGAGTGATGTTCAGCATGGAAATGTCGTTTGCAAATTGTACATTTCAAATTCAGGTGGGCCAGTTCTCCAAGATAAATGGGGCCTGCCTCTCTTTAGCAAGCAGCATAAACATTGCTAGCAGAAAATCATTCCTTCTCCCTTTACCACAAGTACAGCTTCATCCAGTTGGTTCGGTCTAATTCTCATTTGTATTCTGCATGCTTGTGTGCTATAATAGAAGCATTAACTTGAAGTGGATAGAACTTTTGTTTCTGAAAGAAATTTGGGGAATGCACCTAAGCTTTCCTGAGACTAATGGAGTGAGGAGTCAAATGACCCTGAAACACCTTAAGTGCATAACTACAGGTTAAGGAAATGATTTTCATCCAGAGTCTCTCCTTGAATTATTGCAGCATTTAATACAGAAGAGGGCAAAGCATAGTTATCATGAAGGACCATCAGCTTCCCTTGGTTACTAAAATGAATTGATCAGTTTATCTATGCACAAAGCTTCATATAGAAAACGATTTCAAGAATATGAAGAAAAACAGAGTAATAACTAATAAATGTGACAGAGTAATAACTAATAAAGTAATAAATGTGTTCAGCATGGAACTGGCAATCATTCAAGGTAAAACCCTGAAAGCTATTTTACTTTAAAAGCTATTTTCCTTAAAAATCCTAAATGTACTCCCAATAATACTGACTGCCCCCTTATCTGGTAGATCCAAGAATCCCTTTGCCTTCAAAAGCATCACCAAGACAGAAGGAAAAGGGGGGAAAAGAGAAAAAATGGGATGGGGAGTGATGTATGGAACTTGGTAGGCTCCAAGTTCTCTATTCTGATTGGCTGAAAAGGCCATTCTCAGATTGGCCATTAGAGAACCAATCTGATTAGCCCGCCAAATGGCGGGAACACTTAAAGTGGTGTCACTGGCCACAAGCCGCGGGCAACCTGCTATATAAAGGGCTGCCGTGGCTTGGGCTCTTCTTCCGTTACCATTGCTTAGTGAGTATAAATAGTTTTCTGTTGGAACCCAGTCTCGCGCACTTCTTTCTAGATGGAACACTGGTGACAAAGGTGGGATCATCGTAGAAGAGCAAGACCGAAGCACGCGGCAATTCTGAACCAAATGAGGGAGATGGCCGGTAACAACATGCCGCCTGCACCATTCAATCCTGATGAGAAGGATTGGGAGTCATATATCGATCGCTTTATTATGTGTTTAGAAAGCAACAAACTGCAGGAAATATCTGACCAAAGGAAGAGGGCTGTCTTCCTTACACACTGCGGACCAGCTGTTTTTAAAATGTCGAAGGTGCTGGCTAAACCCCGAGATGTCAAACAGATGACTTGGCCCAGCTGAACAGAATGCTCAGAGCACATTACGCACCTGTGGTCTCCAATTTGACAAAAAGACATGAGTTCTACAAGAGAGACCAGAAGGAAGATGAAACTGTCAGAGATTTTATAGCAGCCCTGAGACACATTGGAGGAGCCTACAAGTTCCAGAACATGGACGAGGCCATGAAGGACTGCGTGGTCCTCGGGTTGAAGGACAGTACACTTCAGAGTAAGCTGCTGAATAGACCAAACATAACCGTGGCCAAGGCTATTGCAGAAGCAACCACCGCCGAAGCAGCAAAGAAGTCAGCAGCTGCCATGCACCAAATGAATGCGATTCCAGATCTGCCAAACCAAGCCAGAGAGAAGAAGGTAAGAAACAGCCCACAGCGACAGCCCACTATGAAGATCTTGAATCCCAGAGCGATACCGAGGATGAAAATGAAGATGTCCATAGACTTCAATCAGACAAGAAATGGT
>BHFT01050459.1:0-22560 GCA_004320025.1 Laticauda laticaudata | reverse complement strand
GCTTCCCTTTTTACTCGTTATTGTCCTCTATCTTTCTTCTGTCTGCCAAGCCCCTTCACTTTCACTTGCCTCACATCCACTTTTTGGCTGCTTCCTTTTAGGGCTCTGGACAGACACTTGCATTCCAATCATCCTCTTCGCTGCTAATTTTCTCTGCCAACACTCTTCACCAATGATCCCACAAACTGTCACACACTTGCTTCTTTACATCAGTGGCAGTCTGGACTTTGGAGCCTCCATTGATAGGCAGCTGTTTCTTGCTTGTTGGGCTCCTCTTCACTGCAGGGGGGGTTGCCTTCCCCACACTGCAGCTCGCATCTCCTCCACGCCGGCACGAATCTCTCTGGGACTGGTGCACCCTCAAAGGATCGCACCAACCACAAAAAGAGATTAACTGAAACCATGGATGGGCTTCTGCACCTCTGTTCATCCTTGCCTTACCACCAGAAGTCCATTTTTGTTCTTTGTAAAAATGCTTTTATTGACTGATCTCAAGTTTATTTCATGGCAAATAATTTATTATGATAGCATAATTGGTCCCAAAGCTAAATTTGAGATCCCCAGACAATTTTGTTGCTATTTATGTTCGGGAAATAGGAATATCAGCTAATCATAAAGTTTATAGCTATTCTCACAAAGTTGCTGCTATGCAACACTCACAGGATTTACCGAGATACCAATACACTATAATGCTGCTTTCAATGGCTACATTCTGGAAATATTGATCAGATGCTATGGTGAACAGAAAGCTTTTTAGATTTATCATGGTGTTTGTTAATAGTTGTATTTTTTTTTAATCAAGCTCTTTAGCAATCACCATGGTGTGAATCACTCTGGAGCAATGATTCAGCTATTGGCTACCTCAGAATAAGCAATGAAGATCCATTGTGAGCACCACACTTGCAGTCATTGAAACAGCATGCTGAAAGCATCTGAGATCTGCAAATGTTAGAAATAATATGCAATGATAACACATGTGAAACGATATTGTATATGATAGTGATGAGATATTAATTGCACTGCACAACAGAAACCTGTAGGTGATGGAGTTTTAAGTGGAACAGACATTGCATGGGATAGTTCCACTCTTTTGCAGAAGAGTCCAGAGGCACAGAGCACTGTTATGGCCGGAGACCTCTCCTGCAGCAGTGGATGACCAGAACATCTAAGTGTCTTATTGTGAGTTACCACTCCATCACATCTGCTGGATCTGCCTTCTTGACCATTGAACTGGTGATCGGTCTCCTCCACTCAATCTACCAAGGCCAGACTTCACATACTGGGGTGAACAAATCCCCTATTTTTCTGAGAGTCAAACACCTGTTGCTTACCTTCACCTGATTTGGCTCATCTGTAAGACAATTTATAGAAGTGTAGCCAGTATTATAGCTAATTGAAGCTACAGATGAGAACTGAGTGTCAATTAGAAGCCAAAGGTGAATGAACAGTCCTAAAAAAGCACACAAGGATGCCCCCCCACACCTTGGAGGTGCTATCCCTCACTGAACAGTCTGAACATAGGAAATGATATACCACAACACCCATCATCTTCAATCTTTGGGAACTTTTTTCAAATCAACAGAAAAATGCATGCACATCCTTCATAGTACATTTGTGCATTGCAGAGGAAGTATCTATTTGTGTTCTGTTAAGTTCATATCCAGCAATCTAGGAGCTCCATCACTGGACATGCTTGATTAGAAAGTTCTATAGCAGGTGCATCAAACTGGCAGCTGTGGGCCGGATGCGTCACATGCAGGCCACACCCAGCCCAGCTTCATGGATGGGAAAATGTCACAAAGCATCACCTGACGGCAACGTGATGCGGTGAGTTTGACACCCATGTTCTATAACAGTGATGGCTAACCTTTCCATCCCCATGTGTCAAAAGTGTGTGCATGCATGCACGTGGATGTGTGCCAACATCCACAAGCCAATGCATGTGGGGAACCACTATCCTTGATCATGCACATGTGAGCCCCCCATGTTTCTGTGCATGTGTGCATGACTCCCTCTTGCATGTCCCATACCTTTCTGTGCATGTGCATGCATCTCCCGTGTGTCCCCACCCCCCACACATGTGCAGCAGCTACCCGATGATCAGCTGGCAGGTGGGTAGTGGGCGCGCATGGACAGTGGACCTGTTCCAGGATGACAGCTCGCATGCTGGTGAGGTTGGCTCTGCATGCAACTTCCATCATGCATGCCATAGGTTCGCCATCACGGTTCTATAGAAAGTAAGGAAGGTGACAATGATAGAAATATGCAAGAATGGTTACCTAGATGTCTATGGAGATTCTCAATCATCCAGATCATGGTTGTCCAAAAAGTGCTTTTCCAAAGGCAACTGGACTTTCTTAGTTTATTCCTTAAAAATGTGGAGCTTTCAATCCAAGAAGTGAACCGAAGAAGCTTCTTGGATGAGAACCAAAACATTTTCCATGAAAAAACCAAGAAAGTCCAATTGCCTTTTGAAGAAACACCTTTGGGACAACTGTTATCTCGATAAAGAGAGCTGAAACAGTCTTAAATTCCTGGCAAATAAGACAATCAGGCAACTATCTACTTGATTCACTGGAGTATAAGAAGAAAGGGAGCTGTAAGGCAATCACAGTTACAAGATTTGTTTATTATACTCTAACTTCAAAAAATATAGTTTTGGTCTTCCCGAGGAGCTGATTTTCTAACCTGATCCTAGTAGGGCTGACAGATTATGACATTCTTGATCCTATGAAATACTGCAAGTAGTGAAATCTAGAATTGTGAATGCATGTGTGAAGAGACTCAAAAATATGCAAGGGTGGGGGAATAGATTTCTAGTCTATGCAATACTTGTTCGCCCAGTTCAGCATAGTCAAGTGCAAGAATACCCATTTCTCAAAAAATAAATTAATGAGTGCCAACTTACTAATTAATTTATGTCATCTAAAGAACATTGTAAAAATCATCATAATGAAATTCAATAAGGCAGGGAATCTGTTGAGAAATGGGGGATGTCTGTGAGCACTTTAGTGCCATAAGCACCAGATGCCCACAAAGGAGACTAATTCTACATCAATTGGAGTTATACCCACTACCAACTTTTCTTGTCAACATGGGAGGCCAACTTGAAAGAAGCAGAACCAGAACAGAATTTTTTCCATTTTCTCTGTGAGAAATGTCATTGTCTGGCTTTATGATTAAGTCGAGAAGAAGAATATAGTAGAACTTTCACTGCCTTCTCTCTCATACATGACACCTGTCACATAAAAACAACATTTTTTCTCTGTTTACTTGGAACTTCCTGGGGCTGAAAATGAAAAAAAGACTAATTATATTTTCTTTTTTTATTTTCACTTGACTTTTAATTCATTGCAAGAGTGCATTCTCCTTCTCCTCACATTCCAGAATCAAAGAAGTTAAAGTCTGATCTGCTGTGGTGTGATTAATATGTATGCAAAACTCAAACATGAACATTTCCGTACTTAGGTTGCAAATAGACTATGTTTGATATGCATACTTTATTATTATTTGACTCCATATTTCTGTCTAATTTCATTTTAAATTATATTAAAATTAAATTTAAAATGTCCTTTTGCCAAACATTTCTGTGTAATTTTGTGGTTTGTGTGTGTGTGTGTGAGGGAGGGGAGGGAGGGAGGGGATGGAGGGATAGATAGATAGATAGATAGATAGATAGATAGATAGATAGATAGATAGATAGATAGATAGATATAGACAAACAGACAGACAGACAGATCAATCCTTGATGCAGCTATGTTATATAGATAACTCAGAATTTGGAGCTCTTCTTATTTTGGACTAAGGAATTTAGAAAATAATATCTTCATTGGTACCCAAAGAAGCACATAGGGATAATACTAGTCCAACATCTTATTGAATATTGTACACTGTAGCTGCAGTTTGAGACAATCTGGTCTTCCTATTTTCTATCCATTGTAGGTCCCTTCTGATATTAGGAGTAGCAATAATGAGGAACTGCCTCTTCATTCCCCTCATAGTTTCCTTGTTTTCACTTGATTGAAAGACGTTTAGACTCTCTTTCTAATCTGAATGTGTTAATATGCTACATAAACCTTTTAGTGGATGGGCTATAGTAACAATATGTTGGTTTGCAAGACAGCTCCAAGGAGAGAGATTCCAACTAATAAAGAAAGTGACTATGAGATAAGATGTTGGACTATCAGTGGAGAAATCTGTATTCTTACCCAGCCAGAGACATAGGAGTTTGTGGAAGATTTGGGACCAATACTCTTAGCCCAACCTACAGCACAAAACAGTTGCTGGAGGGAAATGTATGACATTTTTTACTCCTGAAGACAGAGTATAAATGAGAGAGAGAGAGAGAGAGAGCAGGGGCGGGAGGGAGGGAGGGAGAGAGAGAGAGAGAGAGAGAGAANGCGGGAGGGAGGGAGGGAGAGAGAGAGAGAGAGAGAGAGAATGATTCCAAAGATTATTTCTCCCCTCTGTCAAGTGCTTTGATTTACCATAGCATTAATTTCATTATTATTTTGAGAATCTGACTATTCATGACATTCATTTAGTATCAATAACAGAATGGAAAGAAGGAAAATGAAATGTCCAGCTTTTTCCTTGTATTCTTGCAGCATAATTATACTATTCATTATATGGACTATGACTAGAACCAACAGTCTAGGATTATTATTTTCTCCTGAGCCCATAAATAACTGTATTCTATTATAGCATTCAGCATTGTTGTGATAATGTGCTGCCCCTGATTCCTTGCCTCAGGCTTTTTAAGGAAATAAAATAAAATAATAATACGATTTTGAAGGCAGGGTCCTGATACAATACAGTTATTTGTTTACTTGTTAACACTTGTGAATACACAGCACGTACAGGAGATAGTAAGAAAACTGAAGGCAGAACTGATTCATTGGTCTTTTTAAATACAAAACTTGTCAAACATTAAATATAGAATTAAGCCACAAAATACAAGCCACAATCCTACAATATGAATAGCTTTTAAATGCCCTCTAATTCGGGACACCTTGAATTCTTGTACTCCATGCTGTCTCATATCTTTCTGTGCCTTGTTTTTATTAATGAAGTCTTAAGAAAATCGATGTAGCTTTGTGTGTGTTTTGAGTTGCATTGGAACAAGACAAAAACAAATTTATAATACTGTGGAAAAAAAATTAAATCTAGATCATAGAATTTTCATAGCCAAGAAGGAAAGTTTCTGAAACCGTTAACCTTTAGAAGAGGCTAAAACTGATGAGCTGAGGGAATGTGGCAGGTTGGTTCCTTGAGGTGAATCTTGAATGAAGGGCAAAGTAGACAAAGCAGCCAAAAATATTAAAGCCCATGTCACACTGCACCAATGGATGGAAAGAGGATGCAAAATGGAGAGAAACACTTCCCATCCATTGGTTAACGCGATTCATCCGTTTTGTACTCACTGCCTCCATTTTTCATCCTCTCTATCCATCCAGCATCCGTCGACTGAAGTTCCATCCGCTCAAAAAGTTTTGAGCTGCTCAAAACTTGTTGAGCAGAAAATGTATCCAACGCATCTGTTCTGCATCCGCAACGCATACGGGGAACATCCGTTCTACATACGTCGTCATCCGTTATGCATCCGCTATATCCGCTAGGCATCTGCTGCGCATCCGCGCAACTCAAATCCGCTCCAGCAGAAAGCAGACACAGGGAGGAAGCGAAATGGACGCGGAACGGACGCGTAGCATTAGTAGCACAGACGGAGAAAGGATGAAAGCGGATGCAGCTCGCAAAGAAAGCATTTAAAACAGAAAAACGTTCGCAAAGGGGACCTATCTCGGATATTAAGGATGTCTAGAGGATGCCTAGAGGATGCAAAAGGACACCTAGGGGAACACCTATAATTGCCTATAAAAAGGGGAGCACTCACACTGGACCTTCACTTTCAGTCCAGCAGCCCTCTTGTGGCAGACCTCTGCAGCCTTCATCTGGCTCTTGCTCTTACCACAGCATCCATTGATGTCGCACTGTTGGATCATAACACACTCCTTTTGGTAGCCCACCATTGTTCTGCGAACGTGCGAAGCCATCTCCAGGCTCCTTTACAACTGTTTCTACGGAGAGAAAAGGAGGCGGCCTTAAGAAGTTTCTGGTCCGAAGATGGATCGGGAGAAGAGCGGAGTACGGACTGTATAAAAAGACCTGATGGTGGAGCTGAGGAACGAAGACAGTCGTGCATTCCAGAACTTCATGAGGATGCTCCAGCCATGTTTGACGAAGTTGTGGACATCTGAGACCAGGGTGACCAAGCAGAGCAGCCACTTCTGGCCCAGCCTGACCTGGGCTCAGGTGGCACTGACTCTTGCGCGCCACCTGGCCTCAGGGATCACCTACAGGAGCATGCAGTACGGCTGGAGGGTGCACACAACACATCAGCATTGTGGTCAGAGACAGTGGTGCAGGGCCATTCATCGAAGAAATACCTGCAGGAGCTGCCTCAAGTGGCCCTCCACTGAAGAAAGTTGCAGAGCAGTGGTATCAGGGTGGAACTTTGTCCCCACACCGGTGGAGCCATAGATGGGAAGCACGTGGCCTGCAAAGCTCCAGCCAAGTCGGGGTCCACTTTATTCAACACTCAGGGCTTCTTCAGCATCAATCTTCTTCGCACGGCGATGCTGACTTACAAGTTCAATGTACATTCGATGCTTCAGGCAACGGGTCATCTTCAATGCCCAGATTATACCAACGCAGTGACCTCAAGGAGGGTCTGGGAACGCAACCTCATCATGGCTTCCAGATCCAGACCCCCTGCCCAACACACAACAAGATGTGCCCTACTTCATTGTGGGGATGACACCTTCTCCTCAGAACCAACCTCATGAAGCCTACACTTTCAGATGCCTCACCGTGAAGAGAAGATCTTCAACTACAAGGCTGCCAGGGCAGACAGCGTGGTGGAGAACGCCTTTGGCATCCTGGCCAACAGGACCAGGTACTTCTTCACCCCCATGAAGCATCGGCCCAGAGACCGTGAGGAGGATCGTGGAAGCTTGCTGCATCCTGCACAATCTCATGCAGCACCACGCTACCCTCCAGCCTTGCAGAACAGGCTCGTGGACCTCACAACAAGGCCAATGGGGACATGAGCCTGGGGAATGGAGTCAAGGGTAAAACCTGAATAGACACTGAGGATGTGCAAGGCCCCAACAGAGCTCACATGAAGGGAAGAAGTAGCACAACCTCCCTGAGACACTGGTGCAACTCCACAGCTGGAGCAGTGGGAGTGGCAAGACAGGATGATGATGATTAATGGATGCTTCTTAGCCTTCTCATCACACTGATGAGATTCGGGCCATGTATCGTTGGGTGGGCCTAAAATGAACAGGGCATTTAATAAAGAGTTATGTTTATGTTCAAATGTGTGGATCAATGCTTACATTGTTATTGATAATAAGGCCATAGTGTGGCACCTGGGAGGGTGGACCATCAGTCCCACTATGCTTTGCACTGGAGGTTTATCTATCGCCAACAGCTTTACCCATCAAAGGTATCCCTGCCCATCCCACAGCTATTACCATACCCACCAGCTATGCAAAGGCTTAAACCATTTTCTAAAAGTTTCCACCAAGACTTTATTTAATAAAATAAATGAAGCAAGTGGTGTGAAGCAAAGAATTAATCTTTATAATAAAAGCTGAAAAAGAAAAATGACCCAAGTCAAGTGTCCAAAGCAAAAATAAAGTCACAGGTAGGCCACCCAGTTTCTGGCGCTCTTCTTGGTCACTTGGAGGCTTGCCCAGTTTCAGGGGTGAAGGGTCCAGGTGCTGTGGAGGGTGTTTGGTGCTGGAGTGCTGGTGACTGAAGTGCCACTGGGTGCCTGGCCCCAAGAGGACAACAGGGGACGGTGTGTTGAGGAAGCCTCTCAGACAGCTCCGCTCAGCCCGTGATGTTGAGAGCCCTTCCTCCATGACATGGGGTGTCATCCCAATACTGATGACAGATGTTTCTGAGCTGGGCTTGGTTGTGGGGTGGAGGAAGGAGCAGTGTAGTGGGGCTGTCTGGTCTGCAGCTGGGTGAGGACTGGCATGGGTGGCATCTGTGGCGTGGGTGGCATTCTGTGGCGTTGGGTGGCATCGTAGTATCAGTGGCACTGGTGGCGTCCGATGTACATGTGCCTGGACTGGGAAGGGCTGCCTGTGTGCTGGACCTCGCTGGTAGCCGTAGCCTTGGTAGGGTAGGGCCTGTGGAAAGCCTTGGAAGGCAGTGACATCACCTCTAGGGTGGAGGAGCAGACGCTGGACTGGGTGGGAGCAGGTTCATCTTGGTCTGGAGGGTTGTGAAGAAGATCGGTGATCCTGTCCTTCAACACCTGGTACTGGGGTTCACCATGTTCATGAGGGTCTGGTTGACATAGGTTGAGGAAGGGCTTTGGCGGTTGGAGGATGGGGCGTCGGTGGTACCAGCTGAAGAGAGGAGATCTACGCTGCTCCTGATGGTGTCTCTTATCTCCAGCAGCGTGGCTCTGTCCTCCGGTTTGCCTCTCTGCCTTTCTGTGGAAGTGGAGCTGGGGGTGGATGCGGGTTGGGCTGTGGGGGAAGTGCCGTCTCTTTTCTTCCACTGTGTCAGGGGGTCCTCCACATGCTCCGCCATGGGTAGTACAGCTGTCGGGGGGTCTCCATCGTGGCACACTCACAGATTACCTGCCTGGAGACAGGAGGCTGACTCTCTGCCAGAAGAGGACTGGGTCTCGAGCAGGCTGCCTGAGAGAGAGGGTTGTGAGAGGGGGCTGCTCCTCGTGGGTGATCTTCACCCTCCACAGAAAGCTGGCACTGGCCATCACGTAGGTCTCTCTGTCGCGTCAGCTTGACCGCGGCTGGCCAGAATTTCTTGGGTGCAGCTTCCTGTACCAGGTGTGCTATGTGTTTCCACCAGCCGAGGAGCACTTCTGAAGTGTAAGCCCAGGCTCTCGCGCTTCTCTTCCAAGCAGCCTGTTTCCTTTTGGTGTCGCGCAATATAGCCTGTGTCCCTTCCACCATAGGATACTCGTGTTCTCCCAAGCCGCTCCAGCAGCTCATCCTCATGTTCCCTCTTCTATGTTGTATTGCTCCTCCCTGTTTTCCAGCGTCTGCCTCTTCCTCCCTTTGGCAGGGCCATATGGGCCCTCATCAGAAGGCCTTCGAGGTTGTAGGGGCTGCTCCTCCACACCACCACCACCAGCAGCAGCAACAATAAAGATAGCAGCAAAACGCGAGACGGACACGCAGCAGACCACCATCAGCAGCAGCCAGCAGACCAGCAGGACCAGGGCACTAGCAGCACCAGCAGTACCAGCAGGACCAAGGAGCAGGACGCAGGCCAGGAGGATCGCAGCAAGGACAGAGGACAAGTAAGGACCATGGAGCACCAGCCAGTGGACGCAGGAGCACCGAGCCAGGACCAGGAGCACCAGCAGGACCAGCAGGACAGGAGTCAGCGCCAGCAGAGTAAGCACCAGCAGGACCAGGAGCAGCGCCAGCAGAGTAAGCACCAGCAGAAGCACCAGCACCAGGAGCAGCGCCAGCAGAGTAAACACCAGCAGAAGCACCGCACAGGAGCAGTGCCAGCAGAGTAAGCACCAGCAGAAGCACCACCACCAGAAGCAGCATCAGCCAGAGTTAAGCACCAGCAGAAGCACCACCTCCAGAACAGCATCAGCAGAAGCCCCAGCCCCAGAAGAGCGAGCCGGGCTGGGCCAGAAGCCGCCGCAAGAAGCAGAGTCAGGGCCAGGGGGTGGAGGGTGGCCTGTCCCTCTTGCCAGGGCTGGCAGCAGATGGCAGAGGCTTCCATTTCTTCCCCATGGTTGTTGGGTTGCTGGGCTGGGCTGGCTGGCTGGCTGGCTGGAGAGCTGTGTCTGGAAGCAGGTCTTTCCTCTGAATGGTGACCTGCTTGGGGCTGCTTCCTTTATATCGCGCGGGGCTGACGGCAGTGCATCCTCCCGGCATGCGCAGTGAACGCTAGGCATCTGCTAGGCATCCGCTAGCTTCCGCTAGGCTTCCGCTAGGCATCCGCTAGGCTTCCGCTCTGCATCCGCTTCATCCGCTCAGCATCCGCTGTGCATCTGCTTCATCCGCTCGGTATTCACTTGGCATCCGCTCTTTCCGTTCTGTGTCCGCTTTGCTGTGCTCCCCCGGAAGCCTTGCGGATGTGCCATCTCTCTTCATCTGCTTCCATCCGCTAGGCTTCCGTGGAGCATCCACTTTCTATCCGCCCTATACGTCCTCCTCCCGTCCATTCCTTTTCCGTGTTGTCCGCTCTGGTTATGCAAATTTTTGCCCCTTTTGAGAGCGGATAACAACAGATGGAACATTTTTTACAAATGTTTTGCATTCATCGGCCAGTGTGACAGGGCCTTAAAATATAGTCATTCAGGTTACTCTCTCATGATTAAACTGCAATTGAAAATCTTCTAAAATGACAACCACTCATTTTGATTTGATGAAGGGGAAATGTATGGGCAATTTAAGAATTCAAAGCCCCCTCTCTGTGTGAGAGATTCTTTAATGAAAATGTTGATAGGTGAGACTACAGATCTAGAAATAAGCAATATTGAACATGAAGAGCAAGTGTCCATGGAACGAGGCAATACTTTTTTGATATGGGCCTTTTGAGCCTGATATTTGCTCACAGATCAAATAATATGTCAGTCAGACAAGATGCAACTATATGAAGTTGGTAACATCTATCAACAGTTTACAATCTATGTATCTTCAGCAATTTTCTATTCTTCCATTTGACTTACATTAGAATCTGAGATGGGGAAGACCATCTTTCTCTTGCAATTTATTCCTCCAGTTAGCTGCCTCAATTTTGACTGGAAATTGAAGGATACTCACAAGCACCAATGTATTGTCCCCATGGATGACCCAGATGATAGTGGGCTGAGTGAACTCTTATCATTTCACCTCAAGTCAGTTAGCTTTAAGTATCTAAGTAGTGACTAGGAATTGCAGGGGAATGTGATGGCTCAGCAGTTAAAGAGTTGTCCACTGGAAAACTGACAACCTGGGTTTGAGACCCAAGCACTAGGTGATGTTCTCATTTCTTGCCCCAGTTCCTGCCAATCTGAAAATCATGCAGATGCAAGTAGATAAATAGTTACCACTTTTCTGGGAAGGTAACAACATTCCATGCACCTCAGCGTGTAGCCATCACATGACCACAGAAGGATTTTCAGACAACGCTGGCTCCTTCATCTAAGAAATGGAGATGAGCATTGCCCCCTAGAGTCAGACTTTATAAAGCCTTAGTAAGACTACACTTAGAATACTGCATCCAGTTTTGGTCACCACACTATAAAAAAGATGTTGAGACTCTAGATAAAGTGAGAAGAGCAAGAAGATGATTAGGAGACTGGAGGCTAAAACATATGAAGAATGGTTGCAGGAACTGGCCATGGCTTGTCTACTGAAGAGAAGGACCATACTAACATGATAGTAGTGTTCCAATATTTGAGGGGCTGACACAGAGAGGAGGGAGGGTCAAGCTATTTTCCAAGGCACCTGAAGGCCAGGCAAGGAATAATGGATGGAAACTGATCAAGAAGAGATTCAACCTAGAAATAAGGAGAATTTTTCTGTCAGTGAGAACAATCAGCCAATGGAACTGCTTGCCTTCAGAAGTTGTGGGGGATTCATCACTGGAAGCTTTCAAGAAGAGATTGGGCAGCCACATCAGAAAGGGGTATAGGGTATCCTGCTTGAGCAGGGGTTGGATTAGATGACCTACAAGGTCCCTTCCAACTCTGTTATTCTATACTTTTCTATACACAACTGAACAGGGGAAAGCTTTACCTTCACGTTAGGGACCCAGACATGTTGCCTTCCCTGTTTTTCCTGTTTTTCTATGTTTCAGAAGCTTTTATATCTGACTATATGTCATCAGTTGACATGTAACTGAGTTGATACCAACTGCAAGCAGCCACATAAGCAGGGTTTATCTAGGATTATCTATCCTTGGTCTGGATTGTCCGCAAATGGTTCACTTAAAGAAACTGTAATCAAGTCCATCTACCTTGCTGCTGGTCATATTCCTCTTTTCCACTTTCCCCAACATTATGGACTTCTCAAGAGAGCTGGGTTTTCTTATAATGTGTCCAAAATGTAAGTTGGGCCTTATTTTTGTGCCTTGAATGAGAACTGGATTGATATGTTCTATTTTCATTTGTGATTTACTTGACTGACCACTGTATTTTCAAGGGTCTTCTTGTGCTTGTCAAAATTTATTATTGTGGTTTGTTGCACAGCCAGCCAGATGTTCAGACTGGATTTGGCATTTTTATTGAGTCCTTCCTATTTGGGACAGGCAAATGTTAATGTTTGAGGGTGTCACAGGATGTAAGCTGTTCCAAGTAAGGCTGCTTTTTGCAATTCATGAATAGTGATTTTATCAATGCCGATAGTGTCCAAGTGGTGCTCCAGTTGTTTTGGGATGGCACCTAAGCTGCCTACTATCATTGGTACTACCTTTGCTTTCTTTTGCTACAGTTGTTCTATTTCAATTTGCAGGTCTTTGTATTTTATTATTTTCTCCAATTCTTCTTCTATTCTGCTGTCTCTGAGTACTGCCATGTATACAATGCAAGCTTTTTTTATCTTTCTTATCAACAATAGTTAAGTCTAGGGTGTTACATGACACAGTTGCACATAACAGTTTGTCAGTTTGAAAACTAAAGTTCCAGAGTACTTTACCTTCTTCATTTTCTATGACTTTCTCTACTATATGGTTCCACCAGTTATTATTTTGTATTATTTCTCTTATTTTGAAAGATCTTCCCCTCAGTGGCAGAAACAGCTCTATAGAAATTAATTCTCAATCTAGTATAATTCCATGATCCTATGAGGAATGAACCTTGCTTGGCCCCCAAAATATGTTCCCTCCTATAATTCTCTGTGTTCAAAAATGTTAGCCATTAAGTTGAACTGGAGAAATAATCTTTCATGTCAACAATTTTAGCTGGCTGTCATTTTTGAATGCATGAAATCTTAATGGCAGCACAAAGTCATATAGGAAATAATTATGTTAGTGACACTGCCAATCTTGACCATGTATCTCAGCAGGAAAAAAAATTAGTGTTCTTGGGCAATGAATTGATTTCCTCACATTTCTTTCCAATTTTATTAGGCAGGCCCAACACTTCTCATTGTGACAGCTGGTGACAGCTCAACTGACATCTATCCTAATTTGCCCTATAACTTCATAGATTTAAAAAACACTCTCCTTGATGCAGTTAATTAAATGTCAAAAAAAAAATGAAATGTTTGATTACAAATGTAATCCATTGTTCATGTTTCTCTACATGTTATTCTCTACATTCTTCTAATGTCTCTAATAATAAATTAACATTAAACTAGAACCATGTTAGTTTCTCCATTTTCCTGTCCTTTGACACTCTTTTGTAAGGCCCTGAAGATCCTGTTTTGCCAACAGGCCTGGGGAACTAGTGGTGGGATTCAATTCTTTTTATTATTGGTTCTGTGAGCATGGTTTAGTGGGCGTGGCATGTGAAGGATATTGCAAAATCCCATCAGAGGTGATATTTTGCCAGGAAATTGTGTTGGAGTGGAGTTGATGAGATTCTGAAGAAGAAAAATTTGAGAAGTTTAAAGAAGAAATCAATGTGTCCAGTGGTAGGATTCAAAAAATTTTACTACCAGTTCTGTGGACATGGCTTGGTGGGCATGGCAGGGGAAGGATACTGTAAAATCTCCATCAGAGGTGGTATTTGCCAGTTTTCCAAACTACTCAAAATTTACGCTACTGGTTCTCCAGAACTGGTCAGAACCTGCTGAATACTATTTCTATTCCATTCCCTCCCTACTCCTGGGGGAAGGTTACTGCAAAATCCCATTCCTTCCCCACCCCACTAACCTGCTTTCCAGCTCCATTCTCCTGTGCAGGGCAACAAAAGAAGACCCAGCCGATCATCTGGGACTCGGGAGGCAAATAATAGATGGGGGCAGGGGCAGTCAGAGGGGATATTTGCCAGTTCTCTGAACTACTCAAAATTTCCACTGCCGTTTCTGCAGAACTGGTCAGAACCTGCTGAATACCACCTCTGTGGGGATTGTGTCCATCAAGTAGCTTATTTGATTGACTGATTGTTGTCACCAGGGGGCTTGGGGGGTACTATTGCTTTTTATTGTTTCTATATTGTGTTTTTATCATTGTAGGTCACCTGGAGTCACTGAGAGTTCAGTTCACAGTTCATTTAGTGACTATTCAAAGTTACAACATCCCTGAAAAAAGTGACTGATGACCATTTTTCAGACTTACTGTACAACCAATGCAGCATCTCCATGGCCAAATGATCAAAATTTGGATGCTTGGTAATTGATTCATATTTATGATGGTTGCAGTGTCTTGGGGTTATGTGACTTAACTTATCTTTAACTTAACAACTGCAATGATTCACTTAACAACTGTGGCAAGAAAGTTGGTAAAATAAGGCAAAATTCATTTAACAAATGTCTCAGATAACAGCAGAAATTTTGGGCTCAGTTGTACTCATAAGTTGAGGACTACCTGTATTAAAGAGTGGAATTGAAACCAACACTACGCATGTTAAGGGTACTAATGAAAATGAATGTGCTGTGTGAACATTGAAAAATGCTAAGACTACAAGGGTGGATGATATACTGATAAATATAGGTGTGGCTTCTTTATGGAATGGCTGTGCAAATTGTTTAATGCATGTACAAAGGCTCCATCTTTTTCTATTGCATGGAAGCAAGCTGTTATTATTCTCCTGTACAAAGAGAAAAGAAGCAAAAGTGAATGCAAAACTATAGAGAATTATTGGCAAAATTCTGACTGAAATGGTGATTAGAGATGGTTTGGTCAAAAGTTGGAAAGAATAGTATGGTTTTGTGCTGGGCGGAATGTGCAGTCCAGATTTTTGCTCTTCAGCAGGTCACTGACAAAGACAGGTGTGTGAGAAATAGAATTTATGACATCTTTATTGATTTAGAAAAAATGCAGTTGAAAATGAATAGGCTTGAATATGGAATGTAAAGTTGATTGCTGAATGGAAGTAAAGCTACATGAGAATAAATCAAATATTTAAACAAAGAAGAGAGAGACAAGAACAAATGGGCACTAGATGAATGTGGATTGCAAACAAATCAATATGAAAGAAGTATGTTGAATAGGTTTGGTCATATAGAAAACAAGAAATTGGATTAAAGTTCAAATGAAATATATGATGGAAATGGAAATTTGATAGGAGGACGAAGTCTAAGGAAATTGTGGTGGAGTGGAGTTGATGAGATTCTGAAGAAGAAAAATGTGAGAAATTTAGAGAAGAAATCAATGTGTCCAGTGGTGGGATTCAAAAAATTTTACCATCGGTTCTGTAGACGTGGCTTGGTGGGCATGGCAGGGGAAGGATACTGTAAAATCTCTATCAGAGGTGGTATCTGCCAGTTTTCTGAACTACTCAAAATTTTCACTACCGGTTCTCGAGAACTGGTCAGAACCTGCTGAATATCACCTCTGAATCTGTCTTTATTGGGATGGTCTATAAATATTGGAAGTTAGTAGATTAAAAATGAAGCAATGTGGAAGTGGATTTTCATGTATTTGGCATGCTCTTCCTCCTTCTCTTTGTTTTGCATAATGTAGCTTGGTCCAAAAATGAATTGTACCACAGATGAATGTCTGCCTCCATGAATCTAGTCTTCAGATTACAGTGGTACTTTTCCTTCCAAAAGGTAGAAGCAAAGCAAAAGCACTTGGCATATTAATAAAGATAGAAAATAGAATGAAATGTTAAAATCAAGACAGTTTATTGCTCTGAATCACAGAATCAAATAGGAATTAGGTTTGACTAAAGCTTTAAAAAAGTCTTCTAAACTGAACATAAATCAAAGATTTTCACATTTCAAAAGCTTGAATTCTTCATGCAGTATGGCCTACCTTCCAGAACTGTTTTATCCTCTTTAAAGTTAGAAATCCACTCAATCCATATTATGCAAATGTGCCAAATAATTTTGAAACTAGATTAGTTTGGATCAATTGATCATGTTATGAATTTTAATATTTGATAATTCAATGTTTCATCTGCTGATCTTTTCTCTGATCTCCTCTAACAAGCTCTTCCAGTTGCCTTAACAAACTGGATAAACAATGTGCAATGTTGCCAAAGGACCTGAAAAATATTGTTCTTATTAACATCTCCAGGATTATGGATAGTTTCTATTTCTTTTCCCTATTCATGCAAAAAACCTTAGCGCTTTAATGAAAGCCAATGTTAGCAAATGCACTACTCCATTAAAAGCAAAATAGAACAAAGTAAACACTTTTTTGCTTATTTAGATCCCAATAAATACATGGAACTATGTAAATAGTTAAAGATATCTTGAACCAAATAAAGATTCAAGGAGAGATACAGAAAATGAAAATAATTAACCATGAAACAAAGAGAATTTCAGTCTGGAGAAGTAAATTTAAATATTTATAACAGCTCAAATGCAGATTTTATAGGTAATCAAGTTTCCTTCATTTAAAGATTATTCTCACTGGGAATTTAGGTAATTCTAATATACTGTTTTTGTTAAAGACCGAAAGTGATGTAGTTATAGCAGCCATTTTTATGAGAAAAGAAAAAAGATGACTGTTAGGAATGTAAGTCACCTAACAGTTATTTGGGTTGGAAATATATAAACCAGGATAGACATTTTAATACTATGCCTTTAAGAGAATACTAAATTTGTAATTGGGTGTGGTTCCGCAAATGGCCATAAGATGGAACCAGCAGACCTGCCAACCCCTGATAAAGGAAAATCTGGAGACCCATGAAAAAATTCTGGAGATTCTATAAAAAATAGTGAGATTCACGGTCACGTGAATAACTAACCAATCAGAGAGTGTTATATCCGGTGGTAGAAAAAGCAAAATGGAGGCGCCCAGAGTAAAAAGAAATGTGCTGTATGTATATATGACTGTATGGTAATATCGATATTGCGTGATCTGAGAAGTGGCGTCATGTCGTTTATGTGAGAATCAGATTTATGCGCGTATAAGCCGACCCCCAAATTTGGAAAAAAAAAAAAAGTGTTTTAAATTTGGCGTGAGATTGAGGAGCCTTGTCGTGAGACTGTGAGACATGACAAAAAATCGTGAGACTCACGGCAGAACCGTGAGAGTTGGCAGGGCTGAACCAGAAACCTGGGTTGTTTAGTCTCAAAAGTGAAGTGAGTGAGTCTATCTGTTCCTTCTGTTGGAAAGAGTTGCCATTCCTCCTAATGACTATTCCTGATTGTTGATGTAAGTCTGTTACTGAACTGTTTTTGATACTGGACTTTGATATTTGGAATATCCCTGAACTGAACACTGACTGTTTTACCTGTGAATGACTTGGACTGCTTATCTTGAATTTTGCTTAAATATTTATTGGAAGTAAAAACCTACCTTTACTGTACAGTGTATCTGTGTGCTGTGTGCTGTGTGTGTGTATAATTCTTCACTGCTCTCACTAGGTTTCCCTGTATGCACTCATTCTCCTAACAGGGAATTACCTCAACAATGACAAAAGAAACCTCAGATTTTTATAGTTTTTCATTTTATGTACTGATGAAAGTGGAGAAATAATTGTAATTAGTAACATGATTGTGTGACCAGAGGGATGCTGCGACAGTTGTAAATGTGAAAAATAGTCATGTCAACTCTCAAAATGACTCTAACTGAAACCATATTTTTCTTGCTTCATTTCTTAGTTGCCCTTCTTGTTGGGGGGGGAGGTGACTTATGGAATGTAGAATGTTTTCCTCCAATGTGCCAGACATAACAACGATAAGGCTCCTGAAAACCAAGGCCAAATCAGCGTGCCCTAGCAACAGCAGGAGCGAGTGCTAAGAAGTTCATCACCTGCTTCATTGGCTAATGTGATTTATGACAAGTGGGGTGGACAGTATCTGTTCTTTAATTATACCAAAAATGCAGGAACTATTCAGCTTTGGTTTCGTCATTGACTGTGCTGATATGATGTACCCAATAAGCCAGATTTTTGGGGAAGCCAAAGCCTCAGAGTCTTGAATTGATTGGGAGCATCACTCAGAACCATGATAGGTCATAAGTCACTTTTTTTCTATGATGTTATAACTTTGGATGGTTACTAAATGAATTGTTGTAAGTCAAGGACCACCTGTATATGCCCCACAAAGATGAAGGGGAGGCTGATAGATTTTCCAATTATCTTAATCACATTGGCTGACCAGGATCATGTATTTTCAGATAGCATTTCAAATCTTACAGCCAAGAAGGTGTAGAAAACATCACTTTTTAAAATTGTTATCTCTTAGTTTCTGTGTTGGTGGCAGAGCAGTAGCATATTGGAAGTAGAACCGAAAGAAGGCAGAACTGAGACAGGTCTGGCAGTTTTTCTGTGGGCCAACCTTGCCATTTCAAAAATGTTGCTTAAAATAACATACAGTCTAAAGAGAACAATAAGACCAGGGTGATAGAACAGAGGTCTAGGATGGTCCTAGCAGATAGCATTAGCATTTTAATACTTCCAGGAATTATTTAGAAACAAAGAGAAAATGCAGCCAATAACTTTCTGCCACCTATCTCGTTCCAAATGGAAATGAGTTTGGACAATGCAGGCACAAATCTTATATATTGTATGCAATTCAGTGCAATTTAGTGTATTCTCAATTCCAAGGGGTATTTCATTACAATGCAGAAGAATAATTTCACCTAGCCAAGAGGGGGGAGTTGAATCCTACAAACCCCAGGTGTACAGATAATGGATATATTATCTGGACAGATGACTCATATTCATTCCTGCACTTATTATAGTTTATGGTCACAGATCCACCAAAAATATTTATCTGAATAAATCCTTTTGTTATTGCAAAGAGCACAGCAATTAGATTCCAAGGACTGTTACAAGCAGTAACTATAAATGGAGCTAAAAAATTCAGTGCTAATGAGAAAAGCTAAAATTCAAAGAGCATGATACATTTTCCATGATTTCTTTTTTCTGGACTAATAAACTCAACATAATAGTGGGAATATATTTCACCCATTTGTAGTTGCAGGACAAACAAAACGTTAATTCAGAAAGAATTGAGGGAAAGGTAATCAATAATGGCTCTTCATCTTCGAGTTTGTATTTTCCCCCCCAGCAAGATGAGTTACTTTTTAGCTTGGCATAAAAAAACTTTTCAGTTTGGCATCAATAATTGAAATTATTTTTGCTGTTAAACATTTTTACATATGAATAAGTCACAGAAGGCTATGTCTTGAATACAAAGCTTTTATTTGTAACAATACTAAAGATAAAAATCAAAGTATGATCACAAAAAGATTTCCACACTTAACCATCCCAGTTAAAGGTTTAGAGACCTATTAAACTTGGTGGTCTTGCCTATGTTCGTAGGACAGGGAAAATGTTTGTTGAGTTGGTGTATTGTCCAGATAGACACTTGATTAAGCATACTATTGTATTGGCCTGAGGAAATGGCCGTGGGAGACAGGAGGAAGAGCTGCCATGAAGCCAATGGTCAAATTAAAGAAACCTAAATCTGGAACAGAGCTATAATTTAAGAAAACATATCAGAAAAGACCATCCCTAGCTCCCACAAGAACAAAATGCGGAAGGGGGAAAGAACATCCAGACATGCAAGATTCAGTCACTGTGACTTTCTAATAAAAGTAATGTTGGTCAGCATAACTTTGGATTCTCAGCCATCTTGAAAGGCTTATGGTTATCAGGACAACAGAGGGAAAGCAAAAAGATACAAACTAAAGATAGATTAAGTTTGTCCATCTTTTGTGGGTTTCCAGGACCTGTTAGGTTCCAAATCAGTTTAAAAAAAAAAAAAAGGTGTTCATGGAACCCAGAGGTGGTATGCAGCAGGTTCTGACCAGTTCTGGAGAACCGGTAGCAGAAATTTTGAGTAGTTCGGAGAACCGGCAAAGACAACCTCTGACTGGAGATTTTACAGTATCCTTCCCCTGCCATGCCCACCAAGCTATTCCCATAGAATTGGTAGTAAAAAGAAATAGAATCCCACCACTGATGGAACCCCTTCAAGTTCCAGAAGAACTTGAAGGGATTCCATGAAAGACTGAGGAGCAGGAAAAGTTTCTTTTGAATGCAGGCAATTTTCTATCACTGAGGAAGTACTCCTAGATTTATTTGGTTTTTTTTTTAATTAACAGGTTCTGCAGAACCTGTTCAAAACTCCAGAATTTTGAAAATCTCTCATTTTAATCAATAAACATGCAAGGTATTCACAATTTATCTTGCAAAGATATTCTGAACTTTTGTTAATAATACACAGATTAGGCTAAAGTTTTCTCCAAAATTCCTTCCTTCCAATATATTCAGGCATTTACTTACCATTTGCTACGGCAAATGGTGAGATCTGAAGTTCTCATTATGATAAGTTAAAAATATGCTATTATTTTACATTCTTTAAAGAAAATAACTAGTTTGCACCAAATGGATTCTGTATCTAATTTAAATATGCAATTAAAGCAATATTGACTACTGTATAATATATAGATTAACAGTTGATTTTCCAATGGACATTTTCCTTGTGCATTTTTGACAAATTATCATCAGAAAATGTAATGACCTCTTTTTGTCTTTATACTAAAGAATTGTACTTGAATAGCTACACGAGGTATGACTGCTTTTGAAAAAAAAATATAGGGAGAAAATAGGTTCTTTATATATAGGTTTCTTTAAGTTTTTATACTTTTGTCTATTATTAAGAAGTAGAATTATTAATCAATACTTTACAAAGCAGAATCTATAATCAGCAGATTAAACAATATTATTGAAAAAAGCAGAGAAAAATTAGCATTCAAGTGCATTTTAGATGAAATATGGAGGTTATTTATAGTTTCAAAGATTACAAATCAGCAATTAATTTGAAAAGTGCTGTCTTGAGAATTAGAATGCTTTATGATTCACTATCATTTATATTCAGTTCATAATCTTTTCATTCCAAACATTCAATATAAAGAACAAGAATATCAGCGGTCTTAAAACAGAAGAGCGAAAAAATAGTTTATTACAGAGATCTAAAGTCAATCAAGAAAAAGCAATGTAGTCATCAATATATCTAATTGGTTCTAAGAAACAAAAATGTAAAAAGTTCCAGAGTAAATATTTTTTCAAATACCCAATTTGATCTTACTTTTACAGTGCTAATCCATGCAATCATCAGAACAAATCCCACCATCTTCTCAAGACAGAGAGCTTAGATGAGAACGTAAATGTTTTAAATTTGTTTTAATATATATAATTCCAATAGGCATCTATAATGTGGCTCTCTACAAATCAAATATAATATTAAACTGAGTATAAAACACACAGATGTTATCAGGTGTTGAAGAAACTTTACAAAACAAAATATAGTTTATGCCTCAAACCACATTCAAAAAAAAGAGTTTGCTCAATTTTCATTCAAAAGCATCAACTTGTATCGGGCTTCAGACATGTTCACTTTTGTTTCCCAGTCCACGACGCCTGAGGGTAGAAAAGAGCTTTTAAAGATGCAGAAAAGGCAGCAATGTTTTTCAACAAACGAAAAGTATTTGATTTATCAAATTAAAATGCAACAAGGTAGTTTTAGTTAATATCTGCCAAAATTTCAATCAGAAAACAACCATGTGATCATTTCAATGGGGCTACATTTAAAAACAATAATGATTGCTTACTCAATACACACTTTTTTACTCTCAGGCCACAAAGCAGAAAATTATTTCAACAAGAGTATACAATATAGCCTACAAAACTAGAAAACATTGTAGTACCAGAGTCAAAAAAAAAATCACTATTTGTGGCAGCATCTGATCTGAAATGTGGACTAAATTTAGACTACAGTATGCCCATTTCATAAAATGTTGAGAATTATTTTGAGACGAGAAAGAAATTAGAAAAAGTTGTAATAATGGAAGACTTCAGCCACCCTTGTATGCTCAGAACTTCAGCTACTCTTGCATGCTCAGAAACTCAAGTTTTAGAAAAGTTGGTCTTGGAATCAACTAAAAGAACTCTGAATTTATCCTGAATGGTAATTGTGACCTGTTATTAGATCTAAAGGTTATGGAACCAATCAGTGGTGGGATTCAAATAACTTAACAACCGGTTCTCCACCCAAATGATTTCTTCCAACAACCAGTTTACTAAACTGCTCAGAAAGTTGAAAACCGGTTCTCCCAAAGTGTTGCAAACTGGCTGAATCCCACCACTGGGACAAATAGAGAACCGTGACCATAGTGCTATTATATTTAGCAACAGATGGGGGGGGGGACTGAAAGCAGGACCCAGAATAATCACATTTCTCTACAAAAGGAAAACTTCCCTGTGTGAGAAACAAATTGTTCAATGAAGGCCAGAGCTACCATATTAAGGCAGCAAAAATCCAGATAGCTATGAGATAGCAGCAAAGAGATAAGACTGTTCTAACTTTGGACTGCCATCTAGTGGTCAACCACAGTTTTGCAATTGGCTTAGATGGACCTTAAGGCCCTGTCACATCGGCCGACGGATGAAAAAAGTATGTAAAAAGGACACAGCGGACGAGAAAATGTTCCATCCGT
>BHFT01050458.1:0-12486 GCA_004320025.1 Laticauda laticaudata | reverse complement strand
GCCAAATGTTTCTGTTACTGACTGAGTGTAAATAAAGCCTTTTGTTGTTGGAACCCGGTCTACCTCGTGTGTTTTCCAAACTAAACAAATTCCTTTGTCTACAAATAAATAACTGTCATAGCTCTGGGAAGATGAATGTTGGATAGCCTATGTTCTTGTGATCAATGTCATCTGATTATGTAAATAATTGCTATTGGTTACATCTCCAGAAGTTTTAATAAAGACCTACTGAAGAGAAAAAAAAGACATAGCATGGAAATGTGATGTGATGTGGTCACTGACATATGTCAGAAGTTTTTGGAAGTAAAATTTTCCAACCGTTTGTAATAGTGTGCAATTCTTGTTTCTCTCTGAGCTTGGTTATGTGATTGGAGATGTTCCCAGCTAAATAACATCATTAGTGCAAGTAAATGTAGATTTTTCTCTCTGTTGATATAAAGTAGCTTGCCTTGCCAGTTTTGGTGAGGAGTATGCTTTTCTCCTTGGTAGTTCCTTGATTATGCTTCTGTTTTCTATTTGTCTGTATATCTGACAAAGTTGATTTGTCAAAATGCCAAGCTTTCAGAATTTCCAAGGATTCCCTCGCCCTTTTGGATTTGGATATGGTAGTAATAGGAATTTTTATCAACATCATCATTGCCTCCTCATGGAGAACTTATAAGAGTTAGTTGTATTAATTACAATCCAATTAATTGTACTTTCCCATTTGTCTCCTATTTTTTCCATTCAGTGAATAAACAGAAAAGAAATGACTTTTTGCTTAGAATTCATTAATGTTTTCTAAATATTGGAATGGGGCTGACATTCTAATGTAAATTCTCAGAAGATTTCAGAAATTAAATTTCCAGAGAATTTCAATCCTGTTCTCGTTTGATGCACTTATGATCTCTTTGACTCCCTCTCCCTGGGCCACCTTCCTTGTGCGTAAGGGAAAGGTTCCATCGGGAGTAGAAAAATAAAGGAAAATAAGGCTGTACTGTGCTGAAGGGACTATAAACCAATGACATTTAAAAGTCATATGCATAAATTGTTGAAACATGATATTCAAAGTAAACCATTAAATGGTGCATGAAGCAGGTGTTCCTAATGCATTCTCCTGAATGGAGCAGAGACATGACTTCTGTAAAAAAAAAGTTTTTAACCAGCTATTATCCAAGATAGTATAGTGAGTATGTGCAAGAGGAAATCAATATATTCTAGAATTTGTGAAGTACAGTACTTTGCAACTTAAAAGACAATATATATTAAACTGCTAATAGTAAGTGAATGCCATCTCTGGTAGAAAACAAAATGCTTCCAAACAGTATTTGGACACAACTGTATAAATTTATATATACCAGGAGAAAGGAGTGTTAAAATAGTGCAAAATTATCATGAACTTGTAGAGACTGTTAAGAGGCAATAGAACTTCTTCCAAGTCAAGTTAAATACAAATTGATGAGAGCTATCTCAATTAATTGTTATAGCAGTGGACTTTTTAAAAAATGGAATTCAGGAAGCCTAATGGACAGAATTGGAGAATGGTTTGTCCTCAGGGCATATAATAGAACAGGAATGAGTTTCGTATATCCCTCAGGCAAATTTACTCTGGATCACGGTTTGAACCATTATTGAAAACTAATCTCTTTATCTGCTTGCTGCATTTTTCTCTGTGAGAAAATGTAGGGCTTAAACTCACTGAAAGGGAAAATTATTGAGGAAAATATACATCACAGCACAACTGTGTCAAAGCATCTTCAGTAATCAAACAGTGCCATTACATTCCCCTATGTCTATTTTCAAACTTTCAAATTCTCGGTGGCAAAATGAAGGAGCAGACAGTGGGAAAACATTATTAGAAATTGGAATGCAATTGTTTATCTCAGCTCAACAGATTTTTAATCTGTAGAGATTGGTCTGAATCTTTTTGGTTTATATGTTTTGACCAGTTTTCTAATGTTTGTAAAGTTAGGATGGACTTCCTTTCCAGTTATTTTTCTCAAGGTGAGAACATGAGTAAAGAATTTTAATGTCTGCTTCACTAAACCCATTGTCTTCTAAAGATGAATATCTCAATGGAAAGGAATTAAACTTAAGAAAAATCAAAGTTATGTTACAATGTTGGCAGTGGTGACAGAAACATGAACAAACCCCTTCTAGATAAACTGAATAATAAGACATGTTTCCTTGTTTGCAAGGTGTGGGATATTGCACAATGTTTGGTTTTATTTATTTGTGCCATTTGACAAGGTGCCAAAGTAATTTACTAACTGACTTTAAAAAATCTGATTAATTAAAAAAATATAATGCCCTTTGTCCAAAATAAAGGGAATATCAAAGCAAATATGAGGAGAGGAGAGGAGAAGGGGGAAAGGGAGAAAGGAAAGGAAAGGAAAGGAAAGGAAAGGAAAGGAAAGGAAAGGAAAGGAAAGGAAAGGAAAGGAAAGGAAANGAAAGGAAAGGAAAGGAAAGGAAAGGAAAGGAAAGGAAAGGAAAGGAAAGGAAAGGAAAGGAAAGGAAAGGAAAGGAAAGGAAATCATCCTGAATTCATTCTGTATCAAAGCTCCAGAATGCAAGAGTGGGAACAAATCTATTCTCATATCTTTTTATTTCCATAAGTTTGGTGTTCTCTGCTGAAAAAGAAATCCTGTACATGCCTTATCATTGTCACTGCTAGAGTATTCAATTACAGAGACTTTCTCAAAAATAGGGGTGCATTCAGTCATAAAATTAGGGTTGGATCATGATTGCATGATTTGATTTGTTGACCTCTAATCAGATTTGGAAGCTGTCCAATCCATTTGTCTCTTCCACTGGTTAACATGGACATCAAACAAATGACTATAACACTTTCTCTCTTCTTTTGGTTTAATATGGATGGAATTTATGTACAAAATAGCTTCTTGATGAAGAATAAACCTTAAGTGTAAGATCATTAGATTATTAAAATTGTAAAAATAAATGAAATTTGCAGATATATTTGCTTCTTTAAAGAAAGAGAGCATGCTGAATTTCATGTTAATGTTGTCATGTACATTTATGCATATTTGTATGTATATTATCAGTGGTGACCTGTTGGATGGTCGGCAAGGTACGGGCGAGCCCGTAGCTGTGACTTCTGGGTGGGCCTGCCCACCCGCTCTTGTGCTATGTTTTCCCTAAATAAATAACTTTTCCCCACCTAGGCAACCCAAGTGAATTCCACACTGCCCTGCTGTGCTCACCGGAGCTGCCTGAGTCAATTAGCCAGTGGCGAACCGTGAGCACTACAGCTGGGCCTTCACCTCAGCCCTCACTCTGAAACACAGAGCTGGGGAAGTTTTCTCTGTAATGAGGCAGAACTTCTCTCGGTCCAGAATGGGCAAGGAACATCCGTTTTCATGACTCTTGAACCTGTTCCTCAGCTGGAGTTGAGAATTTCAGGATGTCCCAGGATTTCCACTGTGGCAGCTTGTCTGGGTAGGACTTCATGAAGGCTGATGATCTTTTGTTTTTTTCTGCCCACTTAACAACTCAAACCGTGCATTTGGTCAGTTTTCCCATCACTCATCCAAACCAAAAAACATAGCTTGGCCTTACCCGGATTACATTGAAGTCCTAAACCAATTAATTGCAGCCAAGCTAAACACGGCTTTGATAGACGGACGGACGATATCTGATTGGATAATATGTTACAGGGACGTAACCCGTTAATTCACTCGCTGATGATGAAGCTTCGACCAGTAAACTTAACTGTTAGAACAATGAGATTAGAAGAACAATTATTAATATGTATTGTATAAATTAATTAGGATAGATCATATATATATACATACTTATATTTTTTGGTCCAGATTTTTTTAAGGCCTTCTCTGAAGGCGTAGAAGGCCCTGAAGGTTCCCCTCTGCAATTAGCTACATGTTTGATGCTGCATTTCAGTCCCAAATTGGAGTAAAGTGAGTGCACACGTGCAACCAATGACCCCCCTTGTCAATGAAAGTGCAGCCCGCCTCTGTATATTATACATATTTATACACTAGCAGTGACAGTTTTCCAGGGTGTAGCTAAGGTATATTTTCTTATGTACTGCAATGTGTGTCTGTATCATTCACATATTTTGATAATCTTTTGTGGGATTCTTATTTTAATAAGCCTGGAATAAAGACCAGAAAGTATGTAAAAAAAAAAAGATTAGAATATTTAGTCCTGAATGATTTTAAAGCACATATACCCAGACCCATTCAAATTCATCCATCTGTGCATGCAAAATTCCTCTAATACTGTTGTTCATGTGAACAATTCCTGTATGGTAAGAAATTAACTCGAACTCCTCAGTTTTACTGTAATGCTATTTTGTCTCCATGTAACAAAGATTGTTAGAGAGCAGAGGTGGTATTCAGCAGGTTCTGACCAGTTCTGGAGAACCGGTAGCAGAAATTTTGAGTAGCTCAGAGATCTAGCAAATCCCACCTCCTACTGGAGATTTTACAGTATCCTTCCCCTGCCATGCCCACTAAGCCACACCCACAGAACCGGTAGTAAAAAATTGAATCCCACCACTGCTAGAGAGATAATAATAACTGTTATCAATCTGATAATAGATGTGCCTGGAAGCTGTAGTTTGGATCATGATCCTATTGTGTACAAACACCAAGATGGAATCAATCCACTAAATAGAGTGAGTTCCACAAATATATTTTAAAGGAACACATAATCAACAGCAAAGCAAATGTAAGCTTTTCTTTGTGAGCTATGTAGCTGATGAAAAGCATAAGAGAAAATACTGTACATTGCAGAACAAATATTTGGGCAGATATTTTAAACTCCACCTACAAGGATACTGCCTAGCATCCTGAGAACTCTTGGACACATAGATTTATTTTGCCATGAAGAGATCAGAATTGTTGGGCTCCAAGTTTAGCCAGAGCCCGTCAGCTCCAAATATGCCTTGCAGCAAGTCAGCTGGCCATGTCACCTTATCTCTGCTCCTGCCGGATCTGTATTTCTGCTTGTATGCTGGCTGATGGCTTTGGAATGACTCAGCAGAGCTAAGGATGGATTCTGCAACAACTGCAGGGCTGCTGGAACTGGCTCTTTTCATTTATTGATGTGATGCACATTGTTAAAGGGGGGCGGGGCACATATATGTGGTAATTAAGACATGGTGAAAGTGGCACCAGGTGGGGATCAGTTAGCGAGGGTCAGAATAGTGTAGGGATGTAGACATGTTCTAGAGTTAATAGCATTTAGGAGTAATGGGTTAGGCGTGGCCAGAATTAGAACTGTTTATAGGCCTGGGTATGGTGTAGTGTGTTCATGGTCATGGTAATAAAAGGAAAGGGAGCAAACTCAAACCCAACTCTAACCTTGCTTGGCTTTTAGCCATTTTTGCCTGATTAGAGTGTTTGTTGTTTGGTGCTATATTGAACAAACCATCGTTGTCCTAAAGAGGAGCTGGAGTCTGGATTCATTTAAAGACAAATCTTCAATACTCAAGGACTGGCTGAGAAGAATATTTGAAAGTGACACTTAGACACTGATGGGGGAGGCAAGGAGGACAAGTGACAACATTGTAATGCAAATACAAAAAGGTAGATTTTGTGTTGTGATGTCAAGACATTAATTTCATTATTTTTGGCATTGTCATTAGAAAAGATGCTCCTCACTAAAGGATAAGGTAAACTCATAACAGTAGCATTAATGACTCATACATTTCAATAGCATGAATGTACAATTCCCAATTCATTTATACCACTCATCTCATCCCTGTAGTTTGTCCTACTTTGTCTTTTATTTATGTTGTTCCATATCATAGTATAATTATTCTAAAACAACATGCAATTCATATTAGTCAATGTGATCCTCAAATATTTAACCTTCTTCTCAGTTTTAGAGCCAGTCTTTTTCATCAGGGTGCCTTGATCTTGTGTACTTCCATTTTTAACTAACATATTTGTTTTTTGTTAATTTATTTTAAAGCCAGCTAATGCACCAAAGTCTTTTAATTTATTCATTAAGTGTTAAATTTAATACTGAGGATCTTATAAAATCAAAACTAAATCATCAGCAAAAGCCCTCAAGTTGTAAATCTCTGTTTAAATTTTCAATCCCATTATTTTCTCATCCTATCTAATGTCTGTGTTCAACACCTCAAGGACCAGAATAAAAAGCAACAAGGACAGAGAACATCCTTGTCTTGTCCCCTTTTGTATCTCACACGATTTAGTTAGATTGTCATTAACAATCTACATGCCTTCTGAGATTGTATGTTGACTTAATCTCTTGAATAAAATTCTCTCCAAAGTGCATGTCTTCCAAAATTTTAAACATAAATGGCCAGTTTGAATTACAATTGAATGCCAAGGAGGTTTCCTAATTGATTTCATCTAACCTGCCAATAAGATGTGTTTAAAGAATCATCTCCAAATGTTTTGTTAATTTACGCCTCCTATATTTTGTAAAGAAAACCAGGTTGGTGTAGTGGTTAAGGCATGAGTTGGAAATTGGACAACTGGACAAACTGGACACTTTGTGTCTTGAGCAGAAAGTCAGCTGATCACTCTCATTCAACCCCACAAAGAAGGTAAGGGCAGCATTGAATCCAAGATTTAGTCTCTGTTTCTGTCTTTCCCTCCCTTCTTCCCTCTCTTTCTTTCTCTCTTCAAGATGATCACACATATTCTGGTGAATTTACCAGATTTTATTTTATTGCTTTCCTGTGGATGTTTTCTCTATATGTTATGTTTTGCAGTTGAACTTATTCTGCTATGTTCTGCTTTACAAACCCTTTCAGCTTTTATCTCAAATTACTATTGATTCCATAATCTTTCTATCCACATTTAATCTAACAATAGCTTTAAAAAAAACCCAGATTTCTTTTCTGGAGAGGCTGGAATAAGTCAACCAAACTTGTTCTATTTAGAATCCATCCTTCTGTGAATCTGCTGGAAACAACAATTTTAAATTCTCTCCCACTAGAGTTCACCTTAATCACAACCCGCTATGGAATTCATTCTTTCAACACAGAAAGGATAAAAGAGCCAATGCATTTTAACTGCACTCTTAAGACCGTGTCACACTGCACCAACGGATGCAAAGAGAATGTAAAATGGACAAAAAAGCTTGCCATCCATTCGAAAACGCGATGTGCGGCGAATGTACCACTGCCTCCGTTTTTGCTTCCTCTACTATCCTGCCAGCATCCGTTTATGGACGTTTTCTCATCGCTCCAAAAGTTTGGGCTGGCTCAAAACTTTTGCACGGAAAATGTATCCAATTCGTCCGTTCTGCATCACACTACGCATCCGGCCTTACGCATCCGTCACTCATCCGCTTATCCGCTAGGTGGTGCGCTGCGCATCGACCGCGCAACTCCATCGCCCAGCACGCCAGGGAGGAAGCGGATACGGACAAGAACAGATTGCCAGAACAGATGCCTAGCAGATGCAAACACGGAAACAAAGCGTTTAAAATGGAAAAAGAGTTCGGCAGAGGGGAACCTATCTCGGATTTATAGGTCCTAGAGGATGCCGAGAGGTATGCCTAGGGATGCAAAGGGACACCTATAGTGCTATAAAAAGGGGGAGCAACTCATCTTGCATGCTCACTTTCATCCCCACAAGCCCATGTGCAGACCTCTGCAGCTTCTCTGACCTCTTCCTCTTCCACAGCATACCAGCACTGTCCACAGCGCTCAGGATTGCACAGAAATTGTCCTTGTTGGGTCAGCCACATCTTTCTGCCAGACACTAGCGCAAAGCAATCATACAAGGTCTCTAGTGAGTGTACTATACGGTGAATGGAGGAAGGCGACAAAGACAGGATTGTACCGCGAATCCAACAGAGTCTTGGCTTCCAAGATGGGTTTGGCAGAAGAGCACAGTACGTCTTACGAACAAGCTGATGTTGGAGCACTCAGGAGCGAAGAACCCTCGGGGCGTTCTCCAGAACTTCATGGAATATGTCTCCAGCATGTTTGATGAAACTTGTGCGAAGCGCCTGAACCATCCAGGTTGACAGAAAACACCAACTTCCCGACAGCATAGGAACCTGAGCTCAAGGTGACAACTCTCGCGCCACTGGATTCGAGAGGGATCACCTTACGACGTGGAGAAAGCTGCAGCAACGTGGAGGGTGCCATCAGACACAGCCCTCAGCTTTGTTGTCAGAGAAGTGGGCCAGCCCATCATCGAGAATACAAAGGAGGAGCTCCTCCACGTACCCCTCCATGAAGAAGGATGGGAGAGAGATGTTGCAGAGCAGTTGGTATCAGAAGTGGAATTCCCAGCCAGCACGAGAGTTGAGCCATAAGATGGGAAAGCACGTGGCCTGCAGAAGTAGCCAACCGAGGGCATATGCAGACGAATCAGAGAGGCCTAACAGCATCATGACTCGTGTGCCATGGTCATACTAGAATGAACAGAATTCATGTACATCGGATGCTTTCAGGCACGGCCTCATGTTCAGTAGCCTAGGTAGTGAACAATGCCAGTCACCTCAGGAGGGGCTGGAAAGACACTGATGGTGGGCTTCCCAGATCACAGACCGTGCCCAACGAACACGTCAAGATGTGGCCTACTTCATCGTGGGGGGTGACGCCTACTCCTAACAACCTACTCATGAAGCCTACACTCAAAATACCTCCACCCGTGAAGAGAGGATCTTTTAACTGCAGGCTGTCCAGGGCAAGGACGGGTGGATGGGCAGGTAGAACCCTTGTTGGGCGACTCCTGGCCAAGGTTATATCAGGTAACTTACTAGGCCAACATGATACAGATCGAAACCATGATGGAGGACTCGTGAAGCTTGCTCGCCAATCACTGGCACACATCGTCAATGCCGCCCACGCTTACCAGACCTTGCAGAAAGGCGGCTTGTGGACCTCCACGACGGCGTGGGGACATGGAGACCCTGGGAAGTGGAGCAAAGGGCGAACTAAAAGACCTGAAGGTGTGCAAGGGCCCAAACAGAAGCCTCACGTGAGGCAAGAAGCAGCGCCAACCTCTGAAACACTGGTGCAGCTCCCAGCTGGAGCGGTGAGTGGCAAGACAGGATGTGAGATCTTAAAGGATGCTTCTTCAGCTATTCATCACACGGATGAGATTGGGCATGTATGTTTGGTTGGCCTCAATGAACAAAGGGCGTTTAATAAAGAGTTGTGTTTATGTTTAAATGTTGGATCAATGCTACATTGTATTGTAATGAAAGGGCATAGGGGTGCAATTGGGAGGTGGACCATCCAGTCCCACAAGTAATTACCATCCATAGGTATCCCTTCGCCTATCCACAGTATTTAACCATCCCACAGGTATCCTGCCATCTACCCACAGGTGTATCCCTGCACAATCACAGGTATCCTTCCATCCAACAGCTACTTAACCCTCCACGAGGTATCCCTGCCATCCCACTTCTAAATCCGCTATCTTAACCATCCCAGCAGCTATTGTAACATCAAGTTAATCCCGCCATCCGACAGGGTATCTTATACCCATCCACAGACGGCCCATCCCGCTTTACACACCACTGCAAAGGAGATAAACCTTTCTAAGTGTTTTCCGACCAGACTTGATAGAAAAATTAATGGAAGCAAAGTGTGTGAAACAAGATAAACTTATTATACAACGTAAAAGCAAAAATGACCAAGCCCAAGTTCAAATAAAGTCCACAAAGTATCCAGGCACGCCAGTCTCTGCAGTCTCGTTGGTCACTCGAGGTAGTGTGCACGCATATGCTCTAAGGTTTAGGGTTGCAGGTGCTGTGGCAGGTAGGTGCTGCTGCAGTGTGCTGGCTGCTGAAGGTGTTGTGGGTGTGCCTGGCCCGAGGGACAACAGGGGCACGGTGTGGTTGAGGAAGGTCTCGGAGAGCTGTGGCTCAGTCCCGTGATGCTGAGAGGGTCTTCTCCATGCCATGGGGTGTCAGCCCAGTACTGAGGACAGATGTACTGAGGCCTGGGCTTGGCTGTGGGATGGGGAAGGAGTAAGATGTAAGTGGGGTGTCATGCTCTGCAGAGCGGGTGAGGGATGGCGTGGGGATGCAATCATGGACGAGTTGGCTGGCATCGCTGTATCGTAGGTAAGAGGGGTGTTGTCGGCAACCGAGTGGTGTGGCCTGTATGTGGAAGGCCTGCTGTCTTGCTGCTGGACTCCGAGTAGCTGTAGCCTGGTAGGTGAGGGAGCTGTGGGGAAGGCCTGGTATGGGAGGGGACATCACCTTGGGGTGGAGGAGCGACCGTGGACTGGTGGGAGCAGGTGCCTGTGGTCTGGGGGGTTGTTAAGGCAGCGGTGATGATCGCTCTCTTCACGCTACCTGGTAATGGGGATTCCGCCATCTTCCTTGAGGGTTGGTTAGACGTAATTGGAGGAAGGCTTGCGTCTTGGGGGGGAGGAGGAGGATTGATGGGGACCAGCTGAGCAAGAGGAGACCTATGCTGGTGGGATGGATAGTCTAGATCTCCTCCAGGACCTTGTGAGCTGTGCACAGCTCGTCTGCCGTCTGGGCTCCATGCACTTAGCTTGTGGAGGGTAGAGGTCGTGGGTGGATGTGGCTTCGCAGTGGTTGGACTCAATGTCCCTCTCTCCCAGCCGCACCAGGTATAGTCCATCGCTTCTCCGCGCCACACTGTTCCACAACTGCCCGGTGAGATTCTCCGCTGTGGCACGCTACCAAGAACCCGGAGAAAGGGACTGACTCTTGGCTGGAAGGGACTGGTCGCAGCAGGCTTCAGCGAGAGAGATGGTAGACAAGATGGGCTTCCTGGTGCTCCTCGGTGCGGACCTCACACCTCCAGGAAGCTGCACCTGGCCATGACATACGTCTCTCTGTCCATCAGCTTAATGTGTGGCTGGCCAGATTTTTCTTGCAGGTGTGCAAGCTTCCCGTAACCAGGTGTGCATCGCGCTTCACAGCAGAGAGAAGCCACATCCGATGTGTTAAGCAGACTCCGACTTCCGCTCCTCTCTCTCAAGCTAGTCCTGCTTCCTTGGTGCTCGTACAATGCCGGGTGCTCCCTTCCGCGCACAGATAGTCGTGTCTGTTAGCCACTCCAGCACCGTCAATCCTCATGTTCTCTCTAAATTGGAGGTATTAGCCAGTACCGTCTTGCCGTCTCCGCCATGAGCTCTCTTCCTCCCTATTGCCAGTGACGAGATAGGCCCTCATCAGAGGGGCTCAGCGTTAGGGGCTGCTTCAAAACGGAGGCTGCATCAGGCATTCACAGTAGCTGCAGCAGCAGCATCACGCAGCTAGCGATAAAGCAGCAGCAGAAGTTCAAAAATGTAAAGTAAATCATCAATCAGTATGCAGACATCATAATCACCAGCAGGATCATAATCAGCAGCAGCAGCAAGCCAGCAGCAGCGCATAGACCCAGGATCAGAGCAGCAGAGTAAGCAAACCAGCAGCAGGGTCAGTAAGACCAGGAGCACGAGCAGCAGCAGCAGCAACGAGCGGAACCAGCAGGACCAGGAGCAGCTTCAAGCAGAGTTACGCAGCAGAAGGCACCACTGCCAGGAGCAAGCTACAGCAGAAGCTCCAGTAATAGAATAGCGAGCCCCAACAGCAGAAAGCCCCAGCAGAAGCAGAGTCAGGCCAGGGGCGGGAGGGTGGCCCTGTCCCTCTTGGCCAGGGATGGCAGCAGGTTGACTGAGGCTTGCACTTCTTTCCCATGGTTGTGGGTTGCTGGCTGCAAGAAGGCTGCAGGAAGGCTGCAGCACCAAGGCTGTCAAGGAAGGCTGGCACAAAAGCTGCAGGAAGCCTGCAGGAAGCCTGTTAGGAAGCTGGAGGAAAGGCTGGCAGGAAGGGGCAGGCAACCAGGCTGGCAGCCAGACTGGCTGGCAGGGAGGCTGGAAGGCAGGCTGGCAGCAAGGCCTGGAAAGCAGCTGGCAGCAAAGGCTGGCAAGGGAGGCTGGCAGGCAGGCTGCCCAGCAAGGCTTACAGGGAGGCTGGAAGCAGGCTGCCAGCAAGGCTGGAAGTGAGGCTGGAAGGCAGGCTGCCAGCAAGGCTGGCAGGGAGGCGCCCAGGAGCCTGGGGGCAGGCTGGAGGCCAGGCTGGAAGGGTGGCTGCCCAGGAGGCTGGGAGGCAGGCTGGCAGGGAAGGCTGGCAGAAAGGCTGGAAGGCAGGACATGCAGGCAAGAACTCGAAGTATGCCAGCAGCAGGACTTTCCTCTAAATGCTGGCCACGTGAAAAGCTGCTTCCCTTCTATCCGGGGGTCTTGCGCAAATGCATACGCCCCGCATTTCCGCATTTAACCTCCAGGCATCCGTTCTGCTCCGCTGTGCCATTCCGCTGGTCCGCCTGTGGCATCCGCTCATCGCTGTGCATCTGTTCTGCATCCGTTTTTTCCGGTTCTGCGTCCGCTCGCCTGAAGACCCCCAAAGCCTAGCGGATGCGCCATCCCGCTGGGCTTCCGTTCCACATCCGCTTGCATCCGCCCCTGCGTCCTCCCCGCGTACCGTGTTATCCGCTTCAATTATGCAAAATTTTTGCCCTTCTGAGAGCGGATAACGACGGATGTAACATTTTTTCTCTTC